>OMNR01100157.1:0-11523 GCA_900303205.1 Mora moro
GTGTGTGTGTGTGTGTGTGTGTGTGTGTGTGTGTGTGTGTGTGTGTGTGTGTGTGTGTGTGTGTGTGTGTGTGTGCGTGTGCGTGTGCGTGTGCGTGTGCGTGTGCGTGCGTGTGCGTGTGCGTGCGTGTGCGTGCGCGTGCGTGCGTGCGTGTGTGAGGACTGCTGAATCAGTCCGTTAAAGACAGTCGAGGTGAGGGACAGAACTAAAGCTCCAGGCTGATCTCATTGTGCTCACTGTACGACCAACATAAAGAGGCCATATTGGATTTCACAGAACCAGTGCTGATGTGCAGATACAGCTTCCTTTTGTTTTAATTTGTAAGCCGACACCGGAGCCATCGTCTGATCTCAGAGTCATGCTCGGCCTTGTTTTGGGTTGGGGGGTGAGGAGTCGAACGGCCCTTTTCGGCTTCTACACAGAACAACTCTCGCAAACCATCTCTAACTGTGTAGACACGCCAGGCGACCAAACCCCACGCAAATCTGCAGGAAATACACGCTTACGGACGCGAGCGCGATAAGACACCTGGGACTCCGACAGGGCGCTCGGCGAAGAAAGTTGAGGATGGAAGGACGGACGGACGGTAAGTCAGATCCCCAGTGAGAAGAGCAGTCACGCAGGGAGGTAAACAGGGGCTGGGGGGGGCTCTGTATTGTCTGTGTACCAACACAGGTATAACCGCCCCTGTATAACCTGCGCATCACATCATGCGGATCACACAGGGCCCCAAGGCCCGCAAACCTGCTGCTGGAGGCCACCTGACCAATAGGAAGGACGGGGTTCCGGTGGGTCTTTGAAACACACGCACACGCGCACGCGCACACACACACACACACACACACACACACACACACACACACGCACACACACACACAATGTCATTATGCTTGTCAGACTGAATTGAAAACATCAATTCTCCTAACTTCCTGTCATTGTGAGTATATGGAAGTCTGCTCTATAACACCTTGGTTCAAGGACCAAGGACAAACATTAAGGTGAGGTATGGTTCAGCAGTAGTTAGGAAGAGGACCGTCCCAAGGCTATTGTCCTCCCATTAGTTCCTGTGGTTAAATGTGGGCCCACCTTGTAGAATGTGTGTTTTGTGTGCTGCTTTAGCTGTGTTTTATGCATGCCTCAATTTGGGAACTTACCTGGGAATGCCTGGGCATTTGCCTTGATTACTTTCAAATAGGCAGCAGGAATACATTTTGAGTCTGAGCCAACATAGATGAAACTACACGCCTTCGAAGAAAAATAAACAATGGGTGAGGGTAAAGAGGACTGATTCAAATCAACAACAACACAGCCTGGAGGATCAGGGGCTCAATAAAGAGCCGATTCAGTTTTAGCAGCCTGTTGCTTTGTGGTTTCATTTAGAACTAAATTATAACTCATTGCTACCCTCTGCTGGCATGATATGTAATAGGCTTAGTGCCTCAGCTCTATAAAGGCTATACAATTCAGCAATACAAGGTTGTTTCCCTTAATACATGAATATTATTATGGTAGCTGTGTTTGTTTTATGCATGTTCATTTCGGGGTAATTAGTTATTATGTGGAAGTATTTGGTCAGATTCAATGATGATGATATAATATTAGGACGGCGCGAGTGCTTTGAGTTGTTATAATGTTCTGAATATTACTTTAATGTTCATTTAAACTTTTATGTGACGCAATTTGTGTTTGCTGTCACATGTCATGAAATGCTCCATCTCCATCCTATGCCACGGGACGATTGCCCCTACACATACGCAAACTATACTAATACATTTATTAATTCATATAATACATTCGATTCTGTTCAATATTGGTGTATAATTGACGTCCATTTAATGTTCGTTTTTGATTAATTCCCTGAGAAACTCTTTAATGTATATAGTGTAAATACAAAAAAAAAAAAAGCCTATATAGGACCTAGTCATCCACGATTAAAAACAGCCTTGCTCTTATTTTCATTCTTGTGATTATTAATATCACATGAACGCATGTGCATTTCACAGTCAGCTCTGCAGACGCTAGATGTCCCCCCTTGCCTCGCTGCAGCGCTCGGGCTCGCGCCGCTTCCACCGACATGAAGGAGTCGCCATTTTGAAAACCCAAATCGTTCACAGTACACCCGCCTTGAATCCTGGAACTATGCCGCGGGGCCGGCCTCGCAAACTGAGAGTTAAAACCGGCGACGGAACAGGTAACAAGTACCAAAACGGCACAAATAAAAAGTACAGATTCTAAGCGACCTAACTTGGACCCGGGGAAGAGCGATAACCGCCCTGCGCCCGATATATTCACACTTGAACAGAGTGTATATAGTCCCCGGATATAGTATTGCGGGTGGCCATTGCTTTGTGCGGCGAAGGAGTGATTGAGGCGGAATGATATTAATAACATTTCGGTGGCTCTACTTATTGGGTTCCAGTCCAATTCGGTGTCCGGAAGGGAAGGAGCCGTCGTGCGCTTACTTCTTTATCGCCACTTTATTCCTCTCGCGTTTACTTTACAATCGCAACGTTAGCGTGTGCGATGCTAACTCTGTTGTGTCGCTGCTGCCGCCGCCGTGAATGCTAACTCGCCCAAGCGCTAGCCCCGGTGTGTTTGGACGGTCCGTGTGCCCGAGATGCTACCGTTTACCGGAGCAACGTGCGGGTTTACTAGCTGTTGCTATTGCTATGGGCGCCACCGTCCAAACAAACAAGCAAGCAAGCAAGCAAACACGTCCGCACAACAAGGACACGTTAATGTTTATTTAACGTGGGTGTTCGCTGTGGCTAGCCTGCTACCCCTGCAGATGCAGTGGCTAGTTCGTATTGTCAAGTTCGCTGTCAGGTGCTACAGATGTGAACGTGTGTGTGTGTGTGTGTGTGTGTGTGTGTGTGTGTGTGTAACGTGTGCGTTCAAAATAAACGCCTACATTGCGGCACTGTTGTGCAGCAGTTCAACGGTGCACCAGCTTGCATGACAACTGGGGAGTTGCTGGCTCGATATGCGGTGTCTGGGATGGATGTCGGAAGTGTCGAGACATCCATCCTTAACTAACTGATCTTAGTGCCTTATGACACCAGGGTCAAGTCACTGTATACAGATATACTTTGTATAAAGACGAACGGCCATGTGTATCACTGCACAAAGTCACGGTACAAATAAAGTTCAAACACTTGTTACAGCAGCAGCTGTACAATTTCAGTTTCACCTCTGGTTATCCGCAGCATGCACTGAAGTGTGTGTGTGTGTGTGTGTGTGTGTGTGTGTGAGAGATGGTAGGGTACAAGATAAAGATGATGCCATGTATGGTCAAAAGTTAGTGTAGTAAGTAGTTGGTTGTAATTGTGCACGTTTTAATCTGCTATAAACCAACTAGATAACTGAATTACAAAATCAATAATCAAATAAAGTTTTAATTTGCTATGTAATAATAAACCAACGAGAACGGAATAACAAATCAATAATCCAATCACCGAAACCACACTAAAGAAAACATCATTTTCAGGTGAAGGGGGAGGGGCAATGGGACATTTTGAATAATTTTCCCAACACAGTCTTTTCAAATTGAATTAATCTGCATTTATAGCTAATAATAATAGCTAATAGCAATGGATGAAAAGAAAGATGAAATAGAAGTTTGAGAGCTTGGGACCAACTTTAGACATCAAAGCTGTTGTCTTACACGTACCTTTCCTCTTTCAAAGCAGAAGAGAACCCAAGTGAAGCCAGGGCGGAGAACTGCAATGATGGCGACTTCAGAGAAAAGAAATGCACCATATGCTCTCAGGTGTTCACCACAGAGAGCCAACTACAGAGGCATCTCCGTGACCACGAGGCCAACGACAAGGCAAGTCAACCCGGCGCGTTATAACATAGAAACATGTTCACAACAATCATTGTTCTTGGGGCTTTTGAATAATGAATCCTGTAAATACTACAGTTTTGTGTTGGATGGATGAACTTCGTACAATGCTATCCCTAATTGAATTGATAATGGATGAAATTTAGTTGCGTACACACTACAGGATACTATAGAAGTGCACTGCAGCCTGCAGTTTCAGGGCTGCAGTCCAAGGACTGCATTTCTCGGACCCTATTAGTAGTATATAAGTAGTTAGACAGAAAGTAGTATTACTACAAATACTACTTTCTGTCTAACTACTTATAGTTTTAAAACGTTTTACGTTTTAAAAAGTAGTACTATAACTTCTAGTTTTAAAACTAGAAGTAGTTAGACAGAAAGTAGTATTTGGGTGGAATAAACCTTTAAAGGTTTATTCCACTCAAATACTACTTTCTGTATACTTGAACGGTTTCCCTTCTCAATTGCTTGTCTATCCCTCTGATACATTCCTCCACATCACTGAAATTGTAAACGGACAACATAACCACTGCTGGGTTAACAGAAATATTGGTAACACATTAATTAACATTACTACTTCTACCAACAACAATAAGGTATTAACTAATATTAGTCAAAAGTTGATCAATATTGTATGGCATTGTGTGAAAACAAATTACATTCTCTACTCTTACCTTTGATGATAAACTGGACCAGAGAGGAAGGCCTGCTCAGGACCAAGGACCAATTCTGCAGCACAGCCAGGCCACATATGGTGGCCTACCAAAAGAAAATGGTTAATTTTTCAACAGTACCATTTAAATATACCATTATACCAATACAGAACAGGAAGCCATTATACACGGGTCCGTACACCGTGGCAGGCATACTGTTTAGGCTTTGGGCCATTGCTCAAATGGAGTTGATCATAACATTCAGGCTGCATGTAATGCATAGACACATTGGAACTTCATTTGCATTTCCCCAAGAGAATGTTTGCAAACTTTACCTCCATGGTAGAACTACGCAGTTGAAATGGGTCCTGACCTTGCTCAACTTTGTTGGGTGGAACAAATTTGGTAGTGGAAGTCCTTGCAGCAGTCCTTGCGTGGTGCATATTTTCAGTTCTGGCAAGGATCTCCATTCTTGGATTGTTTCATGCATCTTGAGAAAGAGAGAGCCTAATAAATTGAACATTCTGAGTCATTTCACAGGCATAAATTAGGCCTAAGCCTAGTACTGGAACAAAAGACATATTCAATCTTCTGTCCTCGATTGAGCTTAATCTGTGTCCATGAAATCACTTCATATAGGCTATACAGTACATGACAGAATCGAACACATGGTGTTATGGCCTGCAGAATAGGCCTACATAATAACTGACTATTAAAAATGCCAAACATCTCCTCCAACATTAAAAAACAATGTCAAAATGAAGAGACTGATAACGCATCGTATTGTGGGGTAAACAGGCAATCAGCACAATTTAATTATTACCATTATTTAAATGTAATTAAAATGGGAAAGCAATGAGTTTAATATTCATTGTTTTATCATTTTAATTGCGTTGCATTGACACTAGACAGTAGGCTACTGCTGATTAATGTAGCTGACAGACACATCATATCGACATGCTTTTATCATCTTTTGAAGTTTAATTAATGTGCTGGCTAGAATTAATTATCATAGTCCTTAAGTCAACAGTTAATATAAGACACAGAGTTGGAATTGCCAATCGGTTTCATTAAACAAATAGGCCAATAGGCCAGTGCCTTTAAGACTACCATAGTGAGCTACTCACACTTCAGCTAGCTAACGTTAACTTTGCTGTCCAATTCAAGACACAAGAATTGTTTTTTAATGTTAAACAAACTTGATTCACATTCAGTGCTCACAATCTGATTGTCACTCTGATTGTGTCCTGAAGGCAGTGTGAACAAAAATGAGCATCCTAGAAATGTGGTCCTAAGACTGCAGCCTCCTCTACTGCAGGAACATGCTCCTCCTAGGATAATCTGGGCAATTTATTTTAGAATCGGAGAACGCTGAACGCAAATAGCCAATGAAAAATTATCGAATAAGCGACACGGGAGAATCTAAATGTCAAACCCTAAAATCCATACAGCCAATGTCACTTAAAGTCAAAAATCAAAATAAAATCTCCAGGAATGTTTCTCTTCTTCGGGTGACGGAGTCTCCATCAATCACGGAGGGTTGACAACTCTACATGTCATGTTTGGAAAATAAATTGGTTAGGGGTCATAGTGTTTGTCCTGATTTAGTTTATTTTATTTTTTTATTTTTTTTTAGAAGATATCAGCCTCCTGTACATGGTTTTTACATTGTGTTCAACAGGGTGCATCTAGACCACATTAGTGAAAACGAAGTATTGCACTCTATGGTAATTAAGCTAAGCACTAAAACATTAGCTCTGATACAGTTTCAGTTTGGAATCAGGTAGTGTGCCGATTGGGCCGGAGCATTCCAAAATGACTTCATCCTAGTTGGAACAGTCATACCATGTTTCATTCAAGTCTTAATTGGGTCAAAAGCCATATTGGCCCAATATTGATTTCTTGTAAATGGTAAATATTGTACCTTTAAATTGTGTGTATGTGTTTGTTGGTGGGTCTCTGTGTGTTGGGCATGAAGCCTTGTCGCCAAGAGGTAGCAGGTTCTGGTGCGTCTTCCAAGTGGGTGGGTAACATTGCACTACTCATGGCTGCTCTCCTTGGTTTGGCAAATGGTTGGCAAATGGAAAATGGATTTTGATGGGACACACCTGGCAGCCTGCAGCCAGTTGCACTTAAAGCTGCTTCAAATAGCACTTAGTACCACCAAATTGCAAGTGTTTCAAGAGATATAGACACTTTGGTGAATGTCGATGCATAATGAGTGCTTAATAGCAGCTTAAACAGTTGGAAAAAGAGATCAGATATGGAGGTTAAGTGGGGACAGGCAGGGGGGGTTATCCAAGATGGACTGGAATATGTGGCTAATCAGTGCAGTATAGGCAGCTGGATGTGTTTTAGCAGTGTTTGAAATGTAAAAGTTTCAAAGTGTATGCGGTTCTGTTAGTACTCACGCATCTGTTAGCTGTATGTGTGAAGTTTAATAGTGTTTGAGTTTCAAAATCTTCAAAGTAGACTGATCTGTGTCTGAGAGACAGTCACACAGTATTTAAGATACTTCAATACTGACTTTTCGTATCATACACTAATTTATTGTTTTATTGTTTATTTAGACTACTTGTGCTACTCTTGGTGTCTTTAGTAGTGTTTTGTAGAGGTATAGGGTGAGACTATAATGCATAATATATTTAGGAATATATTTATATTTGAATTCACTATGTGTTGTTTGTGTTGAATATAGATAAAGACCCATTATCAGGAAGTCTCTGTCTAAAAGCATATCTCTTATTTTAATAATGTATAATAATCAGAATAATAATCAGAATATACATAAAAGTGTACTTTACTATTTTTGTTATTGCTCACTCCAGAATTAATAGCTAAAATTTATTTTGAGACCAATGCATTCTCTTTTTAGTATATAGGCAATTTAATTGAGTTTGTTGTATTTATTTATGCTTGAATCCTCAATCATAATACTTATTTTAAAGTAACATAAATGGACATTCAATCACTGTTGATAATACTGCAGTGCCTCCAATTCTAAAAGCAGGAACTTGAACTTGAGCGAATACGTCCTCATCTCACGTAGGTCTTCATAAATATTGTATTTTATTCTCTCCCGTTTCCTTGCCTTCGACCTGACAGCCTCATCGATGTGACCAGTGCCCGCAGTCCTTCAACGTGGAATTCAACCTCACCCTCCACAAGTCCATGCACACGACCTCCGACCCCACCTGTCCCGTGTGCCAGAAGAAGTTCTCCCGAGTTGCAAGCCTCAAAGCCCACATCATGCTACACGAGAAGGAAGAGGTTAGTCCACTTCTTTATTGTACTTATTTTTTTGGATGATTGAATACATCTTTTATGTAGAACCGGTGCATGGCGTAGAGCAGGGCTTCTCGACCTTGGGGTCGCGACCCCATGTGGGGGTATGCAGATGGGGTCGCGGTAAATGTCCTCAGACGGGGTCCACAGTCCAAGAAAATTATTATCATTATTATTATTATTATATATTTTTTCATTTTTATTCTGTATGTGATGGAGTTGCGAAATGTAAAACCTAAAAGTGGTCGCCAGTCAAAAAACAAGAACCCCTGACATAGAGGTTCATGAGTCCAAAATGTGTCCAAAAATATCAATGTCCAAGAAGATCCTAAATGAGCTGGTCTGCTGAACCCTATTTAATTAAAACATAACACACTTTAGAAAACCCAATATGTTCAAGAGCAACGTGAACCTCAGTCTGACCAAAGTCCAAATACAATGAGACCCAATTGTCAAAGAAGCTGGGGTTAGTTGATCCTGATTAATGTTGATTGGTTCAGATTGTAAAGGCTCCTTCTGAGGACCTCCTATCATGCAGTGGAAATCCATGGCAACTTCCATTCATCCAGTTCCTACGATCTATAGCTATTCGCTGCTGCCATTCACCGGCCCAATCCAATCAACTGTTGATCCTCCGGCAGAATCTGATTTGCGGCGAGTGCGGCGACGAGTTCGTCCTTCAGAGCCAGCTCTCGGCCCATTCGGAGGAGCACCGCAAGGAGCTGTCCGGGGTCAAGGTCTACACCTGCAAGGCGTGCCGCAAGGAGTTCCCCACGTCGGCCCAACTCAAGGAGCACATGAGGAGCCATGTCCGGATGAGGTCAGACACCCGGCAGTGGCGGCAGATGAGAGAACAAGGGCTTTGCGATTACGTTTGCTTAGGAATCAGTCATTCAGCTGGTGCCAACAACATACCAGTGATCAGTAGCAGCGCTTTTCAATGTCAATATAATGTTCCTATGGGATATTCTGGTGAAAGGCAGAAGGCAGTATTAGGCAGTTTGATTTTTTTGCGTTCTATCATTAACAGAGCTAACCTTGCTGACATAACATGCACTGTGAGGGAAATTTATTGCACAGCCTGAAGTGGGTCGATGGGAGTTTAATCTCCCCTCATGCATCAGAGCACAGCTCACTAATATCCGGCAAGTTTAGACAATACGCTGATGTGGCTGTGGAATTAAGGTGCTGGTTTTAAGTCTGAACACTTGACGCGTAAGATGTGCTCTTAAGATGGTTTCTACTCGCTCCCCCAGAACGCTCACCGCCAATACCAGGAACTACAAGAAGTACATTGATCGCAGTGGATTCACAAACAGCTGTCACCACTGCGGGAAGACCTTCAAAAAGCCCAGCCAGCTGGTCCGCCACATAAGAATACACACGGGTTAGTAATATACATACATTCATTCATCCATCCATTCATCCATTCATTGCACATCCATCCATTGCGCTGTCCATCCAGCCTTCCAATGTGCCGTCCGTCATCGTCGGTCCATCCAGCCCTCCTTCCGTCCAGCCACCTGACGGCCGAGAGGTCGAGTGGCTTCATGTTGTGTTTCACGGTTGTGTTTCACGGCCGGCCACCAGGGGTCTCCAGTGACTTGTCAGTATCGAAAAAAAACTACACTGAACGTCACTGAAGGACCTTTTTAAACAAGTTCAGTTCAAGAGCATTGCACTCACAACAGCAGATGTTGTAAAAACACACGGTATTCTGTTGTTATCTCGCCAAAACAATTCGCTTTAATGTAACGCACGGCGTGGAACGATACACAAACAAATCATGAATTACAAAGGTGCTAAAATGCTCAATTTACAAGAGAGCCTCCTTTTATCGAAAGCGAATGCTCCCAGACAGTTTTGTTATCTTTCACATAAAGGCACCTTATTTATGCACATATTTATTCTGCTAACTGATCTCCAGAATGTGCCTGACATTCTGAGTTGTCTTTCTTTGTCCGTCTTGAAGGGTAAGGGTAACGTACCTAATAGTTTTTATTTTTAAATAAGTGTCAGCTTTGTAGATGCTTGACGATTAAAAAAACAAACAAAAACAAAACACAAAAAACACAGCGATGACATTGACGGCCGGCTGCCGAGCAACGATATTTCAGCGCTCGCGTGTCATGCCACAGTTCAGCTCATACAGCCAGCGGCTGCCATACCTGGGCTCATCCACATGTTAATTTGTCCAGTCTCCTGGCCAGAGGACTAATGGAGGATGGAGAGTTCTGCTCTGTGCTCTGAATCCTAAGCAGACATTTGTCGGGGTGACGGGGCAAAGGGATGCTCGGGGCGTCGCTCGTGCGCCATTGAAGCGGGAACAAAACAAACAAACAAACAGACACACACACGCACACACGCACGCGCGCACGCAGACGCACAAACACAATATTTGTCTCTCGCTTCCTGTCAATCTCACGTTGGCACCCACGTGCGTGCCAGATGGCACGAGCCTCAGAGTGAAATCCATTATTTCCTCTGAGGCTGTCAGAGGTCGACCGAAACACAAGACAGACACGTTCTGTCATCCCACCACCCTACGTTTGGTTCTCCTGTTGTTGCTGTCTGTTTGTTTCTTTTGAGTCATCTTCTGGATGCAGCATGGATCTGTGAGGAAACGCATGGATGCATACGTGAAGTTGAATACGATGCGTGTTATTAACCCCCCCCCCCCCCAAAGGGGAACCTGGGTCGGTCACCGGGGCACACGATCACACAACCTCACAGAGACGTGTATAATTCGTCACACTCCAAGAGGCCTTGACCGTAGCTCGGTGTATAACATACAAACGCAAGCAAAAAATACAAGAGTATAATTTACATGCTGGGCATTTTAAAAGTGGAAGGCACAAATTCCTTCCTAAAACGCCCAGTGGAACATTGAAGCATTAAATGTGCATCTCTCTCTCTCTCTCTCTCTCTCTCACTCTCACTCTCACTCTCACTCTCACAGGGGAGAGGCCCTTCAAGTGCCCCCACTGCAGCAAGGCCTTCAACCAGAAGGTGGTGCTGCAGACCCACATGGTGAAACACACCGGGGAGAAGCCTCACCTCTGCATGTTCTGCCCGGCCTCCTTCTCCCAGAAGGGCAACCTGCACTCCCACGTCCAGAGAGTTCACTCAGAGGTAAAGATTGGCGGGCGAATCCTTTCCGCTGATTGTTGTCCTCCTAAGCAGCTGTTGTAAGGGCAAGTTTGAGATGACCGATAAGGATAAGGCATGTCTTCTCAATGTCGCATCGTCGGTGCTGTTTAGTGGAATCGACCGCATGGAACGCGGTCGATTTCCATGTTTGCATTTCCACTGGGTGTTACACAAAGGTTGACTATTATGAGCATGGAACAAAATGAAAATGGAACAAATTAAAACAATATGCAGGTGTCTAAAGAGTGTTTATGTGAATTATATATTATATACATATACAGTATATAATACTAACCATATCAAGAATTAACAGCAAAAAGCTAAATAGCGGCGGCGACTCGGTGGCTCAACCCACTAACGCGCTACCACATGGGCAATGCGCCCCGTAGCGACCCGGGTTCGATTCCCGCCTGCGGTCCTGTGCTACATGTCATTCCCTCTCTTCAACCCACTTTCCTGTCTCTATCCACTGTCCTGTCCATAAAGGCATAAAAAGCCCAGAAAAATATATTTTTTTAAAAAGCTAAATAGCTTGCTTCTTACAGGGTAACTTTGCCGCTTTTCAACCTTATCTCTATCTATCTATCCACA
>OMNR01100176.1:5936-26095 GCA_900303205.1 Mora moro
TGGATTTTTACAGCAACGGTTCTTTCTATGGTTTTATTGCGGGAATCAACCTCAACCTCCTCTGAAGTAGGAAAAAGACAGAGTGAAGGGAGAGGTCAGGAGTTAGGGTGACACTGGGAGGAGTAGTGGGACACTGGGAGTAGTGGGATGACACTGGGAGGAGTAGTGGGCGGACACTGGGAGTAGTGGGATGACACTGGGAGGAGTAGTGGGCGGACACTGGGAGGAGTAGTGGGACACTGGGAGTAGTGGGATGACACTGGGAGGAGTAGTGGGCGGACACTGGGAGTAGTGGGATGACACTGGGAGGAGTAGTGGGCGGACACTGGGAGGAGTAGTGGGCGGACACTGGGAGGAGTAGTGGGACACTGGGAGTAGTGGGCGGACACTGGGAGGAGTAGTGGGACACTGGGAGTAGTGGGCGGACACTGGGAGGAGTAGTGGGACACTGGGAGTAGTGGGCGGACACTGGGAGGAGTACACGCGCGCACAATTCAACGCAGGTGGGTATTTATAAAGAGAAGAATGAGTTAAGGAAAGCGCAGCACGGTTTTATAGATCTGAATATTTTGTTGCATACGCAGATTCGGAGGTTTGTGCATACGCAATGTTTTAGGATGGAATCTACGCTGAGTTATATAGATGAGACCCTAGAGGAGGCTGCAGGACAGAAGAACAGCTGAAATGCAGGGTTATTTTTTTAATTACTTGTAACTCTTTGATCTACCACAGCCTTTAATGAATACACATTTGTGTAGAGTGCAAAAACTGCTCTTATTTATTTTAATGTCATGTATGTATGTAAGTATGTTGTTGTTGAAAACACAGCATTCCAAGACTATACATTGGCAGATTATTTGTCATATTGTCAAATCTGCAGCACCCTCAGCACCAAACTTCGAGCGCCTATGCATCTGACCGGCTACAGAGCGTTAGGACATAGGCAACTGATGTTATACAAGGTCTGTCTTCAGTCTCGACATTTAGACTTTATTCTTGAAGATTTGACTGGGAATTCCGAGGTTAAACTCAAAACACACTGGCACTGTTTTATTGTTTTGCGTGTCCCTAATACACTTCCCTAAGTACGAGTAGACTACTACTGTACTAAGTGAAATATATATTATTACTGCGTATATACAACGAAAGTGTCACAAGAGATTACAGGCTATCGAGGCTACAGCACATAATAACGTATACCAATATACTGTCATTGTATTTCAACTACATACTTTTCTACATATACATTGATGTTTTTGTTTTAGTTCTGCTGCTGTCACGGCCATGTCTATGCCTTCATTGCAGATATCCCCAGTCTACTGATCACTAGCTGTGCCTCATTACGAGTTCATTAATCACTAATAACTCCCTGCAAATACCCCTCAGTTCGAGTAGACATCTCTCCTTTCCGACGGTTTCAGCCGTGTTGTTTCTTATGATCGTGTTTCTGCCACGCTGTGAATAAACACCATTGTCTGCACTTGGTAATGACCACACTCCCCCACAGGGATGAATGAAGTACCCATCTATCCACCCATCTAGACAACAACAAACAACGAATGTATTGTTGAAGCACTTATAAAGGAAAGCAATTGTACAATATAATATCTTTCATGCATAATCGAGGAGCCTCCCGTGATCATATGATCAGGTAATTAACTAGTTATCTTGAAAAGAAAGGGGGTTTTGCTTCTGGACGCATAAGCTAACCATAAACCATTAGACATGGGTAAAATGCAACTTTCTCATTTTTCCCCCCCTGAAAGACCACTGACACAGTTGAATGAAGGAGGATTTATTAACTATGGCACAGTGTACATCAGCAAATGACATACAAGGTTTTCCATTGCTTAAGTTAGTTAAACTGTTCTTCAAGGATACTTCCTTGAGACTTCCTTGAGAGTTAATTCACATCAGTGTAGTTGTATTTATTGAGACCACATATAAAGAAGCACAGCATTTTACATTATTTTAGTTGCCACGGTATTCTGTAGTCTTGAAAAACATCAATAGTAAAACAGTACAAAATAAATGTCACAATTTGATAAGGATTTAAGTCAGAAAAGGCCAGACAACAAAAATATACAAAAAAATGATTCTGTGTTGGCAAAACTAAACACATGGATGTTCCCCGAAATTCATTGCACCAGTGGAAATTTCACTCTTACGTGTATGTATAATTAATATTCAGCTGTTGTACAGCTATTCTATGGTTTGTATCTGGCCACACAATTGGAAATTTACTGGGGGCAGCAATTTAAAAATCTGACTTCTTTAAACTATGGTCTAAATGTCAACAACACAATTATATCTTTGGGGGAGACCTGTACTCCGACCACTGACACAATGGTACATGTATTAGAAATACAGTTCAATATATGATCCTCTAACATAACCAACAATTTGGACTTAATGAAAAGGCAACGACCTTCAACCTTTCACAGTTGAATTCTCGCTTGTTGCCAGGGTGATATAAATGCTAAACAGGGCTAGTAAAAGTGCTTTGTCCATTAACAAGCAGTAGGCTATGTTACAGAAAACATTTACAACTTTTACAGTGATGATAGGAAATCAACCATCAAAATATAAAATAATTAAAATGTAAAAATACAAACAAGTGTTTTGACATTTACAATAACCCTAACCCTAATAGTGGCAATTATTGATTTTTTTTAAGAGAAGCAATAGCTTTGTCATATTTTTTTTACAACCGTAAGTAGAGTCAATGGTCATCTGGGAGGAAAAATATACTTTTATAAAAAACTAAAGTACAAAAAAAAAGCAGCAAAATGCCCTCAAACTGAGATCAAAAATATCCAACATGGGGACTTTGGTAAACAAATATATTGCTCACTCAGCACAGGTATATGTACAGCATTTGCAGATTGCAGGTTTATAAATTCAGACTACAGCAACACATATAATGAGACGGCTTATAAGATTACAGCAGCCATACATTTATACATTGTGCATGGGCCACAACATTATCGCCGGTGAGCAACTGCATATGTATCTTAAGCTGCCAGCTGGATACTTGAATTGGCCTCAAAATAAAAAAGATACTCTGTATTGCACACAATCTCTACTCTCTTTTAGAGATGTTATATGCATATTTTATCTATTTCTTTACATTCCCGCATTTTTAGCAGTAGTATAATGACCACATTACATTTTTTGCTGGACAAAAGTTTCAAGTTTTATGATAATCCGTGCAGTGCACTCCATCACTCTCATTGCTACCTCAGAGGTGAATCTGTCGTTGGGGATCTGTGGGAAGGGAAGAAGGTCGGGATAGCGAGTTCTGAGACTGTCAACACCATATCCTTCGAGGATTTGAACATCGTTGGTAAGCCCGGCTAAGTGGGTGTTGTACTCTTCCACCTTCTGTGCCAGAGCAGTTGGTTTCACATCTTTGTCGGACTTTCCTCTAACTGCATAGTCAGCTGCTATCAGTGCTAGCTTTGTAGCCAGGTAGCATTTGAAGCACACCCACTCATTGGCGTTCTTATGAAGGTCATTCCTGGCTGCAGAAAAGTTTGCTCTTGCTTGCCTCAGCCACCTGCGGGCTTCTACCGGGTTTCCAACTGACTTGAATGTTGGGGGCACAAAGAAACGATTAGAATGCGATGAACCTGCAAAGCTGGTTGTATGATGTTCTCTGAAGTGTTGCCTCTCTGACTTATGGCTGGTCGCCTCTTGGTTCCATGATGTGTAGAACCTTTGAAACGAGAACTTTTCTGACTGGAAGCGTGTAGACGAGGTAGAGAAGGGCCTCCTGGTGGCCCTGTCCGTGTTTTGCTGATCACTTAAAGATTGTTTCTCCATCCTGTTTATCTCGATTTGTAAGTGCTTGAACACCTCAGTGGCAATGTCGAGATTCTCTGCGTTTTTGTCTGGATGCCACTTGAGATACAATCGTCTTATAATCTTCTTCCTTTCTGTCTCTGGAAGCTTCCAAGCTTGCTCAACTACTAAGGTCACTTCTTTGAGAATTTCAGGCAACGTGTGAATCTTGATCTTTTTAGGGGAATGCTTTTGCGCAGTGGGTCTCTGATTTTCCTTTCCAGGAAAAAGAGGTGGCGTCATTCTGGGACTTGCTGAACGACTTGGGCTTGTTGGAGTTGATGGAGCACCGCTGTCTCTTACCTGAGTACTGTCATCGTGTCTTGAGAATTTGTACAAGTCAAGGGAACTAACAATTTTGTACTCACTATAGCCAATGTCAATCTGGAAGCATTTTCCAAGGACGCTTGAGCTATCATCTTCACCCTTTTCCACTTCTTGAACAATGATGGCATACGTGTATGTAGGCTGGTAGGACCCATAGATGTCTCCCCCCTCAGAGTCTACCAAGTACCCCACATATTCACCTGGATAAAACACATTCATGGGGTCCATAAGGAGTATGTGATGTATCTCAGCTGGTATGGGTGTCCCAGGGAGAGGCAGCTCAAGTTTGGAGGGTTCTGTTGAATCATACTTTACACCAAGGTTGTCTAACTTCTCTGTGATTCTATAAATGTCATTGCAACCTAGCATAGCAATTAGATAAGAAGTGTCAGATATCAAATTGTCTGTAGCTGATTTCAGTGTCATGGCCAATGCTAACAGAAAATTAATGTCCTTGCTGTCTGAATGTTGGATATAGAGGTGGATGACAGATGTCCCATATCTCTTCAGAAATGCAAGCGTTTCACTGCGGCTGTGTGGAATGGGGCTGCATCCTTTGACTCTTAATGTTGTTTGGAGTTTCTCAAAACACGATACCTTCAGTCCCTCGCAAAGTGCTTTACAGAGGCGTATGGCTTTTTCCTCATTCACAAGGAATGCATTGTCATTTTCATGCTTCATGATTCTGATAAGTCCAGTAATGAACTGCTCTGATGACAGTAATAGCTGTAGGCGACCTTGGAGAGAACACAGAGCTCCAAACTGGCACATTTTAGGGGAATCTTCGTCTAATTGCTCTTCAAGGATGCTACTTAGAAGTCTAGGCCTCAACTTCTGTGGGAGTAGCATAATCAGCTTTGTATGGAAAGAATGATCTTTGCCAAGATAGCACTGGCTCATGTCCACAAGCATCTGAACACCAACATTACCCTGAATTCTGCTCTTGTAGTGTGGAGCATCATCAAACACCAAGCTATTTGATTTTGCTAGTCTGCCATCATGGCTTGGGAGGTAAAAAGTCAAGTCTTTGAGACTATCAAGATCCTTGCGAATTTCCACTGGATCATTTTGGAGAATTTTGAACAGTCCAGAGACAGCCCTTTTCACAGTTCTCATTTCATTAGGATCAAGCTGCTTGCCCTCAGAATTTCTGTAAATGCGGCACAATACTTCAACATACTGTTTTGTTGATACAATATCTTCTGTGCCCAGAAGCTTAAACAGCTGATGAAAGGTACCAAGCTCTAGTGGAAGTTTGTATAAGTAGGGCTTGAAGTCAGATTCATTGTCCAGATTGATGACAACCTCTTCAGGTTTCAGTAGTTTCCAACCATCTTCAACCATAACAAATGACACCCCCCGGAGCTGGTATCGGAAATCTCGCTTATCACCACTTAGAAATTCATAGGTGGACTTTAAAACTTTGTTCCTTGTTTTCACCATGTCATCATCTGGATTAGAAATGTTACAGATGTTCTTGCAATTGAATATGACTTTGTCCAATGGTGGTTCCAAGTTCACATTTAACATGGTAAGCACTTGGTCAAGTTGTTCTTGTCCAGTGAGTGCGCTCCCATCCTGGTCCTTTATACTTGATGGTGTGGCCTTTTCTGGTAGAATTGGACAAGATGTCCAAAGCAAATGGATAACATCTGTTTGTTTGAATTTGGGGTTTACTTGAGATCCACTGAATCGAATCAGAGGAAGCATGCCACTCATGTCTTGGTATTGCGAATGAAGACGAATAAGTTCTGCAGGAGCGCGTTCAGAACACAAAAACTGAATCATTGAAAGCTCTTTGAGGAAAGTACCAGCCAACAGATCTGTCCTGTCGTTGAAAATGTGATTCAGGAGAGCATCGACAATTACTTGCACCTTCTCTTTGGTCCAATTTTCTGTTTGTGCTTTGATACTGACTTCTTTTGCAAACTGGAGAACTTGTTGCTGAGAAACAACATGCTTGAGTCCGATGTTTCTGAGAAATGTGATCCATGATGTTACAAATGTTGTCCCGTTTTTGGGCTTTGCTATTTGCTCAACCTTCCTGAAGAAGTCATTAGGTATGAATGACTTGGTAGGGAGCATAACTTCAAACACCTGGATTGTCTTGTCATAAAATATTTTAGCGGCCTTGAGTCTGTTTGTGTAGTCATAGATAAAAGCGAGTCCCTCCAACTTATCATACAGCTGATCTTTGATTCCACATGATTCCTCCAATAACATGAGTCTCTCCTTCAAATAAACAATGTGTTCGATTTTTGCATCATATGAAAGACTTTCAAACTTTGGCAGGAGATGTTTGAGGTACACTTCCAAATCATCAATCGGGGTACATCCAAGGAAACTGTACAGCTCCTTCAATTGTGGATTGTCAGCAAGAAAGGCGCATGCTGTTGTGTGAGCCCATTTGTCCATGTCTGCAGTAGGGATGGTTTTTCCTAAAACATAGCAAGACCCATAGTTTGCAATGCTTATGTGTCTCCCACTAACTGATTTGAAACATGGAAGGAGTTTTAGGCTTTGTACATCCTCCTGTGTGAGGTTAGCCAGGTTGCAATTAAAATACAACAGAAGAGCCTCAAAGTCTTTGTCATTCATGCTGGCCGTTTTGAATGCTGACGTCTGAATCATGTATTCTACAGCTTTTAGAATGCTTGGTGGGTTATCAATACTCGCTGTGTGTTGTGCCAGAAAAGGCATCATAGGGTTCTCTTTGACACCGATTTTGTTCACTGCAAGCTGAATGCATCCTCCTTTCATTAAGGTATGAAAGGCTTTGTCATTTTGGCCATGTGGAAAGATGGCTATATTTATCAAACTCAGGGGTAACAGCACATCATGCTCTGGAATGACAAGCTTGTCTCTTGCCATGAATTTGATGCCAGGTAACAGTGCCCAGTCTTTTAGTATTTCAAGAACTGTGTCGAAACTAGGTCTGCCTTCAGCTTGTTCATCCTTAACAGCAATGTTCTCGCTAATGAAGTGCCATGCACTTTTTAGCCAAGATTCACTTGCAAAGCCGTCTCTCCACTTCACAGGAATCCGTGTGCGATACTCTCTTGGAAGTACAGAGCAGAGTAGGTCACACAAACTGCTGATATCAAAGGTCTTTGCCACACCTGCTTTCAACAGGAGTTCACTATACTTAATGTACAATGTATTCATGAACATTTCTTTCCTGGATGATACCAGCTCATGATGTGCTGTCAAGAACTTTGGTCTCTTGGAGTCAAACACCTGAAGCATGTTGTCCATAGTTAACAAAAGAGGCAATCCCTGGATTTTGATTTCATCCACCTCCATCTCTTTGAAGCAGTAGTCCACAAGAAGTTTCAAACTGTGGAAAAGCTTGTAGTTTGACTGCTGGAGTCGACATGGGAGTTTCCCAATTTGGCACGATGAGTCTGGCGATGTGAATGTGTGGAGAAAGTTGCGCACATCTTCGGGAGTCACATAACTCACTGGAATCTCTGCATCTTCCAAACAAAGGTAAAGATCTGCAGTCTCATCACAACTGTGGACCAGGTGAAAGCCAATGTCTAGGAGTAATGTCTTCAGCCGATACACATTTTCAGCCACAGATTTCCTTGTAGAGATGTTGTACTCTGTAGTTTTCATGTGGTGAAGCTCATCTTGGAGCAAATTGTCAAAATAGGCTCTGCCTTTGTTTGCAATGGACATGTTTACCCATGAGATGTAAATCACAGAGTGCATATCAGAATTGTCCATATGTGGGGCTCTGACCACAGGAAGCAGACGTTTCAGGTCAGCGTGAATGCAGTTATAGACTGCTTTGACCAAACAATACCAATCTGGCTGTATATCAATTCTGTTGACAGGAAATGAGTACAGAAATTTGCGCAATGTTTCTTTCACAACATGAATTGGTGTTGCTTGAATGACAGTCATGGTGGGGTCAGGACCTGGGAAGTATCGGCGCTTTAGCTGGACTAACAGTTCCACATAAGCAGGCGCAATCAGGGATGTCATCAGGTTGTAGTTCCAATCACTCCTTACTCCTACCCCATTGTCATCTCTCCATAGGTTTCTTCTCGCAGAATCTAAGGCAAAGTGGCCATTGACATGAAATGGTAAGCCAGTCTCTAGTGAGAGGGGTAGAAAGCAGAAAGCTCTGTGGGGTTTTTTGTAGTTGTGGCTCACACATGCAGCTACACCTCCACGAGGAAATAGTGTTATGTCTTCATTTTTGTGGGCTGAGATGACACTTTTTGAGACCTTTTCAATGTCTGGGAACCCAGAGCGATTGCAGATCATCCATGTGGTAAAATTCCCTTCTGTGTCCTCTATATCCATTGTGTAGGTAATCTGTTGTACCGGAATTGCAGGAAGCGGCTTCCTTTTTGTCACACTGTCAATGACAGAGGCATGAAACTGTTTGCGTTTTAGGCGATCCCCATCTGATATTTTAGCAGTCACCGAATATAGCACCTTGAGTTCACCCGTTGAATTTTGGATTTCACAGATAGATATTTTCTCCATGTGGTTGAGAAACATCAGAAGCTCGGAACCGTCACTTTTAAGTTTATCCAAAAGGTTTTGCACCATTCTGTCAGATGCAGGAACAGAGCTGATCTCTGATGACTTTGCCATCTCTTTTGAGCGTATGGGGAATCTGAACATTGTACTGCGTTCCAACTTAAAATGATCTCCCAGGTAAAGACTAAGAACATCCGAAAACTGAGATCTGAAGTCAGAGTCCAAATCCCTAAACATTCTACCAGGACTTGCAGATGTTGCTCCAGGTGCAAATTGTGCATGTGGATCAAAAATACAGAGAATATCATTGTTTGAGATAAAGGAGGGGCAGTCTGTGATATGATAGACGGAATTGAATCCTATTCCATACTGTCCAGTTTTACCCGCATTAGTCTCTTTTGTTCCTCTTCCAAGGTTCTGTATTCCTCTGACATCATCCTCTGTGAAAGGTTGATTGTTGAATACACAGAGTGATGGGCCTTGCATTGGCACCCACTTGTCATCAAAAATTCTGTCTGTGGGGTGGGTTCTTGGATCGAAGATGAAGTAAATCTCAGTAGCTTTTGCATCATCTGCATTTTGCAAAAGTTCTTTCAGCATTTCCTTCTCTGATGGATAAGCATTGAGTATACTTTTAATCCTGCTTGTAAGCTTCTCTTTCTGTCCAAACTCACTCCCAAGTGTAGTGAAGCAAACATTAGAGGCATACCTCTCTAACGCCTTGTGACGTTTGGGAACTGCCCCTAATTTCACAGCAACCTCTCTAGGGATATCTCCATGACAGTACTTAACAGTAGTGTCCCTGACTTTAATCCAAGGACAGTCATTATAGCACAGGGATTTTGATGTTTGCAGTGTGAGATTAGAGTCAGGTAGAAGAATCTGGCTGTAATTAGTTTGGCAGTATTCTTGGCTTTTGTCACGGATCCAACTCCATATTCCTTCACTTATGATTCTGCGAGACAGCTGAAAGTTTTCTTCACTGAGTGCCCTTCGCCCACACTCTTGCCTCACTAGTTCAAGAACGGAAGAGAAGTCCTCAACTGTGAAGCTTGAATGAACTCCAACATTTTCAAAGAGTTCACGACAGCTGTTCCTGTACTTGTTTGGAAGCTGATACAGATATGGAGCTGCATCAAAATTCAGAGAGAAGGCAACTTTGGAAGGATTTACATACGTGTTCTCTACCAGAATGGAGTTGAATGTTTTAAGATCCTCCACTATTTGCTCCTTTGCATTTTCCTCCTGTAGCATCTCCTCATGTAGGTATTTGTAACAGGCATTGGTTATGTTTTCCTGATACAGAGTGACACCATCAAATGACTTTGATAGTTCTTTTAGTTGACTGACAACTAGTCCCACGGTGGGCTTCCTTATCAATCCAAGGCAGTCTTTCACAGCCAATGAGATTGGGCCACAGCCTTTGAAAGATGGCGAGCTCTCATTAAGGATTGGCTTCATGAGACATACTGTGTCCTGATGTTCAGTAGTGAAGAGTTCTCTAGCACAGAACATAGTTGTTGGGGAGAAGTTATTCCCATGCCATGGCAGTGAAAAGCCTGCAGGTCTTGTTAGGAATGGAAGGAACGTTATGTCCTGAAGTTTTTCTGAAAGTTCAGCTGCTTTTGGGTCTTTCATCTTCATCTTCTCATCTATGAGACTCAGGAGTATACTGCTTCGGAAGCATGCAGCAACATGGTCATTTTGATTCAGATCAGTCACAGACTCCGCACGTTCAATCAAGTCTTCCCATGAGAGATCGTCCTTCACCATGCCCAGTTGCACTAGCTTGACTAAACACACTGGGTTCAGGTAGTCATTTGAAGTTCCTCCAGGAAACCTTCCATCACTTTTGTTGTAAAGTTTAGCAACCCTTCCCTCTGGGTGGATGAGCCTGGAAGGCAAAACTAACTGTTCAGTGGCATCAGAGCACGGAATGCATGGAGTGACTCTGAGAATGGCTGCAAATTCATCCAGTTTTTCATTCAATACATATTGCATTAGTGGATCTCTAAGCTCCTTTTCGATTTCTTGGACATGAGGGAAAAAGACTTCAGAGAAAAACTGCTTCTCTGTCAGGGTGTTTTCCATCAACTTTCCTTTACACCCAGCATCATCAAAACCCTCCTTCACCCAATAGGGCAATTCAACAGCACAGAGGTTTTGGGAGCCACTCATCTTGAGGTATTTCAAGAAGATCTTGAATGCAGCCGGTCCAATGTCTGGTCTGCAAAGTAATGTGTCATCAAGGAACCTGACGTATTGAATCGACACCCAGGTTTTTCCATCTGAAAACATCCTTGCAAGATCACTGTCACCTCCTTTGGCGATTTCCTGGTAGACCCCCTGACTGATTAATGTGAAGTCATCATGCACAAGACCTGGATCAGGCCACACTGCGTAATAGTTGTAGTCAAGCAGTTCTCCGCTTTCTGCCATTGACCGTAGCATACTGAGAGCTGCTAAATATGCCTGGACAATCACATGTCTCATGAACACAGAATTCCAATGGCCTTTAGTGTCCGTCTTCCAGATCTCTTTGCGGTTAGAAGTCACAGCAAAGCAACCATTGATGTGGACTGGTAGGCCGGTCTTGATCCTCAGGGGTAAGTAACAAAACACCTCCCCAACAGGGTTTGTATGTATCTTTACTTTCCATTTCCGATTCTCCTCCTCGGAAAGTAGCACAGACACCCCTCCACAAGGTACTAGTCCAAGCCTTTTCCCACTCTCTCCCAGGGAAAACTTGAGTGCTTCAGTGGAATCCATACATGAACAAATGAGCCAGTTGGTGACATCCACTGCCTTTTGGGGCATTTCATCTGTGAGTCTTCTGGTTTGGATTCCTTTAGCAGCCATCTCAAAGTACTGGTTTGGATCTTCCTCAGAGCCTCTAAAGAGTGGTGACTGGAGATCGACAATGCGCTTGAATACATTGTGAAATTCCTCCACAATGATGCGTATGATGCACCCGGATTTGGGGACATCAGCAGGGACCCTGTTGGTGGCTGTTACCTTCTTCATCACCTTTGCAGCAGATTTCAAGATGCTCAGCGGTCCATATGAAGCTTTAGACGACCACACACTTTTGTTGATGCTGACCACATCTTGGGCCAAAGCAGGGTTTGGCTCTTCATATTTCAGGTATTTCAATACCATAGTTCCAACATGCTGAGTGAACAAAATGAGCCGGTGGCCACAAATGCTAAACTCATCGACAAGAGAATAGATGTCTGTGGTGTTATAGTACATGCTGCTGATTTCACTTCCTGAAGCTTCCTGCTCTGTCCTGAATGGGAGCCTAAAGAGTGTTCCTTCGTATTTGTACGGAGATTCCTGTGCTAGAGGAAGTTGGCAGTTGAATACATTGATGAAAGGTTTGAATTGGTTGGGGAATTTTCTCAACCTTTTCTGTTGTTTGCTCCAATTAATTTTGATCCCAGGATTTGATTTGTCTCTAATGTGCTTGCTGATGTGGTTGATATTTGGATCAAACATGATCATGAACTCTCTGCTCATGATGATGGGGATATCAGTAATGTGATAAACTGAATTGAACCCCAAACCAAACTTGCCCACTTTATCTGCTTCACATCTTTTCATTGAGCCACCTAACCTCGTTATGTTGAGGAAATCAGTGTCAGAGAACACAGAGTTGTTGAAGGACCACAATGAGGGGCCGTGGCAAGCAATCATACCAGGGTCCAGCAGGTTCTCTCGAATGTCAGTGTTTTTTCGCATGTCAATTAGGAAACTGCATTCTGTTGCATTTGCATCATCAGCATTCTGGAGAAGCTCTTTGAATATATCTGATACAGATGGGTATTCCTCAAGAATGTTTTTTATTCGCACTGTTAGAGGTTCTCGCTGACCTGATTGCTCAAAGCCAAGGTTCTCTGGATTTATCAACCTTGTGCTCAGACATGGTACTTTTAACCACTCAGCTGTTTTCATGGGAATGTCATCGTGCACTAATATAATAGGCTCTGATGCATCTTCAAGTAAGTCATTTAAGTCATCCACTTTGATGTCACAGTAGGTGCATTCATGAATGGGCTTCATGGACAGTTTGCTTGGGTCCTTGTAACAAAGAATTGGCACATGCATGTCGATGCTGACCGGTATCTGATTGTTGTACAGCCACCTCAATATGTTAATTAAAAGCAAGAGATCATGTTTGCTTTCTTCTTTGGTCATCTCTTCTTGACACCTTTGTTGGACAGTGTTGATGACCTCAAACACATGGCTTGGCACAACCTCTTCAACTGAGCCACAGAACTTAAAGAGTTTATGAAACTTTCTAATAGTCTTTGGTAATGAGTACAGGTAAGGCTGCAAATCCAGGTCAGCGATGGGCTTTAGGACTGTATGGCCAGGTGATGAGAATGTTTTTCCTGTCCACACCCAATCAAAAGGCAATGATTTCATTGCTTCTCTTGCATCCTCAAGGTGAGCTTGCATGAAGCCGTAGATCTCAAAAAGGATCTGTTGGAACTGATACCAATCTTCTGTTGTGAATGCTTGAGATTGATGCCAGTCATTCACAGCTTGTAGATGCTGTAGGACTTGGTCCACCTGAGGTTCTAGGCATAGCTTCAGTGCTTTCTTCATACCTGCAGATGTGCGCTCAACTTGTGCTACTGAAGATCCCACAAGAACTGCATTTGATATGTCACACATTTCAGATAGACATCCAATATAAATTGTGTCTCCCATCCAAGCAAGAGATTTTGGGTAATTCAGTGGTCTTTCTTTGCAGACCGGAACCCATTTTAGCTTTAGCAATGAAGTCTGTGCTTCTGTAGACTTAACCAACTTAGTTTGTCTATTAAGTATTTGCAGAAGTGTTTTGGCTTTTTTCACAACAGAGTCCCACTCAGGTTCTTTGCTTCCCTGTAACTCCTCTATCTTCTTAGCCACTTGGACAACATCTTTTTCAGTAAGCTGTACTTCATTTTTTAGTCCCAATTGTCTGAGTGAATGGAGGATATCAGGAGAGGATGTGAAGGTACTTGTGGGAAACCTGCTTTTTTCTTCCATGTAGAACAGATTCTGTAGAATCTCTAATTCAGGATCAAAGAGGTCTGTGGCAGAGATAGGTTTTCCCAAAGATGAATACATGAATTTTAGATTGGAGAGCCATCCAATCACAGATGAGTTTTCATTTTTTAGAAAGGACAGATGTTTAAGTGCCCAGAGCATGATTTTAGTAATTTCATCCTTGGAGTAGACTCCCTTCTCAATATCATGAGTAACAAGTTTGAAAAATTCACTTGTTTTCACTTGTTCTACTTTGGCCAGCTTGACAAGGCGCATGGATGCCCCGTCATTGCAGTTCACAACATTTAGTGATAATTTCACATCCGGTGGGTACTTGGCGGTGTGGTGTAAAGCCCTGGCTCCTCTCAGCGATGTAAATGTTGGGGTGCCTTTCTCTGAGTAGGGCCCAACCTTCTCAAAGATACTAAGCTCCATCAGCATGCACCTTTCCTTCTCCGTGATGTCAGCAAGCCCTGCTAGAAAGTCTCTGAGTGCAATCTTTTCCTTGACTGAGAAAGAAGAAACTTGGTTTGCCACTCGCTTCATTGAAGATCTATCCATAATTTGAAGCAGGTAACTGGGTTTTGATGGATGGATGTAATTCTTTAGGAGGGGGTGTTGCAAGCAAGGGTCCATCTTTTTGACAACAACTGCTCCAAGCTTTTTCATGATTTCAAGAAGACTTTCAGAATGCAGTGCCCCCTCCTCATCTGTGAGGATAATGGGCGATGGGGTTTTCAGTCGCAGCAGCTCCACTTTATCATTGCTTTCCTCCAGCAGCACATTTGGAATCAAAGGCATGTCTTCAAACATGCTAAGGTCATCAGAAAAATTTATGTACAGATGCTTCCAAACCATTTTTAGCCATGAAAATGAAGGATGCTTTTTATCTGTGTTAGCTGGTTCCCAGGGAACCGCAAAGTCTCTAGTCGGCCAGGTTCTTGACAGGATCTCCTTAATGAGTCGAGCCGATCTTTCAGGAGTCAACGCTTGTACCTGAGTGCAGGCCCTTCCTGTTAAAAAACAAAACAAATGCATTTTTTAATAATACAATCTCTCTCAGCCAGATTCTTAACTCTATTATTAATGTACACAAAAAGCAAGTATTATACATGTCCAATACGTATACTGTTAGGCTTGTTGTTACTATAGTTCACTGCAGTCACACTGGGGCTGTTGACACTACATCTATTTGGTGAAGACCTATGTTAGAAGTTTGCCTGAATGTTAGAGAAAACAAGGGGTTAGCTTGGAAGCTTTGACATTGACAACAACACTACCTGGACTAAAAGATATATTGAATAATTAGTGTAAAAAAAAATCATTTTTTAAAAAGCGGTTCTAATGCTATTAAAGCACATTCAGTTTGAAAACAAACACGTGTTAGGACATTTAGACTGAAAAACCAATGCAGTTATCTGGCTCACATTGAATTTGCAAAGAAATGTGATTGAGAAAAAAATGATTGTTGAGTGCCTTCATGTCAAATTACTGTTAGAAGTACAAGTTTACACTTTAGTTTTTCTTTGCTTCTCCCATCTCTTGATTATTATGCAATTACCATTGTGTCCATTTTAACACTGCATTGGTTTTGGTTAGGACGTTACACCTTGGAATACCTACCAGAACACCCCCAAAGATATTGTTGCACTGTAATTCAAATAACATTATTTTAGTATTTCAGCACTTTTAAATTAATAATAATAATTTAACTATAAATTAACAAATTATATCCGAATTAATGATTGGTAAGGATTTAGATATGCCATCAGTTAATATGTCCAGAATATACTATTAATGTTCCATCTTATCCATCTTATACTATTAAGTCAGTTGATGGCAAAATAAAAAAGGCATATGTGAATTGCAATGTTTCTGACTCATACACACTAGGTGTAGCTTAAAATCTTCTATGGGGACTTAGCCAGATAGATGTTTTATTTCCACATATGTGGGCCCTTTGGCTCTGTCATTATATCCTATTTGGCACTCTCACAGATGAGTGTGGGCATGAGCCCATGATCTGACAGCTGAGATTGAAATGTGAGGTAAAGAATTAGATCTACCATGTGCCTGCATGTTCACTGTCTCACGCTCATTTACTTTCACACAGAGTCACCAGCCAGTTGTAAAATACCTATCAGCAAAGCAAGAGATATAATGTATCTTGGCTCACTGTAGGAGAATCAGGGGAGCAAGTGTTGAACAAGGTTTTAAAAACAGGTTTTGTCAGGTTTTTCAGAAGTGTGATTCAATTGTGCTATCACTTGCGCTTGAATTGGATAAGTGATATAGATCAGTGATTCTCAACTGGTGGATCGCGACCCATAAGGGCATTTTGAGTGGGTCACAGAGCACATGCCAAACCTTAATTTTAATCTAGAAAGAAGCCCATGAATTAACTAATGTTTCAATGTTAATTCATGTTTCAATGGCTTACTATTTAATTGAGTTTAGCCCCAAATGTTGCAGTTTTTTGTTCGCTCCATGTTTTTAACAGTACATGAAGGCATTGTTGATTACTGCAATATTGGTAAATACATTACCTCTACTTTTGGCTGCATTCTTCAGACTGCCCATTACTGGTGGACTAATGCTCGCCAAGATGAATCGGTTGTCCAGTCCTGGGAACAGAGCTCTGAAAATACAGAAGAAAAAACATACCCAATAATTATAATATAAAATTACATACAAATAATATAATTACCAATGCCATTCTCTAAATACAGTTATAGTCCTATCATTCCTCACTGTACAAAACAAGAGCTGAGTCAGAGCATGCTCTTAAGACATCTTAAACGGTTAAAATCTTAGCCTAATGGGGACAAGTAATTTGCATTTATCTTTGTTAGAGGAATGTGCAACTCACAATCCGTATACATTTGATCACAGGCTAAATTCAAAACACACAAGATGTAAATAGGAAAAGTACGGATAGGATCTCAAGTACAGATAGGATCCATTTCTTTAACTTGACCATGAAATCTTCATCAGGGTCATATCATGTATTTTGTTTAAATGATATTATTTTAGTCAGGTACTGAATATATAACCCATCAATGGATCCCTAAATGTAGATATTTTATTAAATTAAGAGAGATTATTCATTGAAAAAATGTAATAACTTGTATACCTGGGGTAGTCATCAGATGCAATATAAACTGCATCCTTTTCACTGACAGAGGAGGAAAACGTTACAAACGTCTCATCTTGTAGTGGTAGAAGCTCCAGCCCAATGAGGTCACTGTAGCAACCATCACTCAGTACAAACTCCAGAAGCAGTAGCTTCTCCTGGGAGGGGCCTTTGTGTTTGGACTTCCGGATCACCTGTCGCACCAAGTGAGGGCTCACTTTCCTCACCTCGTTGGGCCCAGACATGTACGTAGCCAACACTGCTTCGATGGCAGTGGGCACCGCGGCCACCTGCATTCCCGTGCTCTGAAGGTAGCTGATCACCGTGTCCGAGATGTCCTCGCCTGAGTCCAGTTCCGAGAAGACGGCTTCATCTGCTCGGATCCAGCTCTGATTCAGAGAGTAAATGACCTGCTGCTGCAGCAGGTCCTGGAGCAGAGGCTGGAGGATGGGCTTCCAGCGGGGCTTGACTCGATGGGGATCTGGCCAGGCTTGGTACGTCCCTTTGGGGGCGAGTGGAAAGTCTTGGTCTTTCTTAGTCTGGACCCTTCCAATGACGTCCATGATGAGAGTGAAGTACGCCCTGGGAATGATGTTCACGATGAGCAGTTCATTCCACAGGGCTGCCGGATCCCTCCACTGGTCCACCTCGCGCCACTTGATGCTTCGGCGGTTGTCCGTGAGGCCGAAGAAGCCACTGACATGCACCGGCAGGCCAGTCACACTCTCCTCTCCGGGGGGCAGAGGGAGGAAGCAGAAAGCTCGTCCTGAGAATCCGGAGGAGGCCCCTTTGTCCTCTTCCTTGATGATGGTAAGAGGCAGTGCAATGCCGACGGCAGGGATGAACTTCAAGTTGTCTGCCAGAGAGTCCAGCTCTGCGGACATCCCTCGACCCCCTACCCCGTTACACACCAGCCAGGTCATCCTCTGACTCTCCTTGACAGTCTCGTCCTGCGTTTCAATGTTCACCTGGTACGTGGCGCACGTGATGGTAGAGCTGGGCACGCCATTGCTGTAGCAGTCTATGGCCTGGCCTAGTGTCTTCAGTGAGTTTGGCCTCTTTAACTTATCGTCTGCATTCTCCATTGCTGTGACCTGAAAGAGCATACGCTCTGTGCCGTCTGACTCGCGCATGTGCAGGGACACCTTCTGAACACTCTTGAGAAAGAGGAGCACAGTGTCCGCGTCAGCTTTGAAAGACTCAAAGAGCTCCAGGATCTTCTCTTTGTTGTAAATGTTTCCGCTGAGCTGCGAGGGTTTCATGCGAAGCGGGAAGCGGAACAGTGTTCCGGGAAAGCTGCCGTCCTTAATGGTTTTCTCTGAGCTCCCGAATATTCCAAAGTAGGGCGCAAACTGGTCAGCGAGTTCAGTCACCTCTTTAATGTCTGTCTTTAAATTCCAGCACTGGCCTGACTCATGCACTCCAAACAGGGTCTGGTGGGGGTCCAGCATGCCAATCTGTTCGCTACTGAAGATACTGGGAACATCTGAAAAGATTGAGAGTACATTTGAATTATTATCCATAGATCTAATCATTGTATTCAATGCCATAATCTTGGTGTCACTGGTCATAAACAGAGATAAGTATGCCATTGGTTAATCCCCAATTGTTACAGGAAACCAATTCACAAGAAGAAATATAAATGAACATCTGATCACTATTATTGACATGGACATATAACTCTCACCTGTAATATGGTAGACAGAATTGAAGCCAATGCCAAATCGGCCTACTTTCAATGGATCTTCTCTCTTTCTGCTTCTGGCAATCTCCTGAATTCCATTCCAATCTTCACCCGTAAACACTGCATCGTTGTACACATACAAAGCTGGGCCTGCAATTAATATAAAAAGTTGAATTACTATTAATATCTGCCAAAAAAACAAGCAGCATCTGGAAAAAGATATTGTGAAAGTGCATTGGTGATTTTATGACAACAGCCTACCTTGATATTGAGCCATGTCATGTGACCACAGTGATTCCACTCCATACTCTGTCTCATCAAACATAAACTTGACCTCTGTGGCTCCAGCATCCTCTGCATTCTGAATCAATTCCTTACAAATTAAAATAATTGATTAACACCAGACAGTTTATACCATGCTTTCAGTTGTAGCAATGTATATGATGACATGGTGGTGTGTTCTGAAAGGTTGTGGTAATCTTGTAGGTAATTATATAGTTATAATTATATGTGTAAACAAACCATTGTATGCAAGATGTGAATTAATATGATGTAAGACAGTGAGAAATTACCCTGATTTACAAAATAACACTCAAGAGTTTCACCTTTGCTCTGGAGAAATTAATTCCAACCACAACAGCTTGTTGACACTCAAATGCCATTGTGTAAGGTTTTAATTGACATAGTGTTTAGCAAATAATGACAATATTGTAATTGATTAATCTACATCATTTCCTAAACGATTGACTCTAACATGATGTATGTATGTATGTATTTAGTGCTTTATACTCACTTTAAGAATCTGTCCACCTTCCGGATACCTTCTCAGAATGTCTTTCAAGAATTCCACCAGTGGTGGTGTGGTCTGGCCAAACCTCCCTGTAGAGACCAAGCTTAGAAGGTTAGGAATTGTTGTGCAGCTATGAGTCTTTCTCAGCAGGACAATGTTCAGAGTGTGGTACATACCTCCCCCCTTCAGTCCCATTCCTTCTAGCGTGATGGAAACTTCCAGACTCCCAGGAAGCAGAAGGGTCCCAATCTGGATACCATCATCCAGCTATAACAAACGATAAGACCAAAGAAGAGAGGGAGGGAGACACATTGGCCCTGTTTACACCTGATATAAAAAATGGCAACTTGTATCACATCATATGTACATTGTGTAACTGAAAGTGTGTTGAGTATCCTCCTCTTTTCCCTCTTAGAATTCTAATTGAAATCCTTTATTCTGTGTCATTGTGTTGTGGTATTACAGAGGAGTGGAAGTGATGTATGTGTCACGGTCCCTATGTTCCTCCTCTCCCTTGCGTCTGTCTGTCCTGTGTGTGTGTGTGTGTGTGTGTGTGTGTGTGTGTTTACCCCCTGCATAAATGTATGTGTGTATATATGAGGCGAGCTGCTTTTCCCTCTCTTTTTGCTCTGGTTTGCTTGCGCTTTGTGGTGGTGTTGCCGTCGATGGGCTGAATGCTGCTCACATCCACAGAGAGACACGATACCTTCTCACATCCACAGAGAGACACGATACCTTCTCACATCCACAGAGAGACACGATACCTTCTCACATCCACAGAGAGTCACGATACCTTCTCACATCCACAGAGAGACACGATACCTTCTCACAGCCACAGAGAGACA
>OMNR01100178.1:1911-17742 GCA_900303205.1 Mora moro
AAGGCTATGCTGGTAGATCGCGTGACATTGCAAAAAAAACAACACATTTGTTATTCCAAAAAAAGGAAACGTGGAGAGGCACTTTCGAACTGTTCATAGAAACTACGACGGCGACGATCACCATTACCACCCCCCGGCCCCCGTGTTCAGTCGTGAACATATTTCTTTTGCCGAATGTGTGTTTGCCGAGGGTGTAATTATAGTTTCCGCCTCTACGCAAAATGGCGCACTTTCGTCCGTTTCGCTATCTGACGAGAACGCTGTCTAGGTGATAGCCAACCAAAAGTAGATCGCAAGCCTAAGAAGTGTGGGCACCCCTGACATAGGGTGATAGATTGATATATTTCTGGCATAAAAACAGAGAGGCCCGCACTTCTTCAATATCAACCGGCAGAATGACAGCCAGCCCATTCGACTGATGAGTTTTCCTTCTGGTTTCAGGACTCTGCAGACAGGAGAGCGACCCGATGCCCAGTGTATGCATCACTGTAGCTGCTACACCTCCTCCATCAGCCCTGTGTGCGGCTCCAACGGAGTTACTTACCTCTCCGCATGCTTTGCCGGCTGCAGCAGGAAGACCGATCCGGACGCACCGTCCACCCGCTCTCCGGTAAGTGCTGGTTCCTGTGGCCTTTTATCTTTTAGCGTTATCCAATTATCCACATTTATTTGAGATGGTTTTTCCAAAGCACTTGTGCGGTTGCTGAATGGCGGTCCAAGTCCCCCGAGAAGGCAAGTGTTGAAGTATTGAAACGATGACCCAGGGTTTGATTTGACTAAATGTTCAATAAGTCACGGCAACTTCAAAGGCAAACCCAAAACGAATTACTCACAACTCTAATGGCGTTGTCACATGCAAAGGATATCAAGTGGAACTCCAGTTCCTTGACACTAAATTAGCAGATTAACATTCCGAGAGGATTGCACTCCGCTCACAAAGTGCCAGCGTGCTCTGGTCAATTCAGAAAATAAAACGAGAACATCGTGAGTGGTGGTCTCTTCATATGTTCACATTACCCATTTTCCCATGAATTGAACTATATGTGTCTTTGTGTTCCAGAACCACACCGGGTGCTCGTGTGTATCCAGTAACAAGGAGCTGGCGACGGCGACCCCAGGGAAGTGTCCTTCCCCTGGGTGTCAGGAGGCTTTCCTCATCTTCCTCTGTGTGATCTGTGCCTGCAGCCTGATCGGAGCCATGGCTCAGACACCCTCCGTTATCATCTTGATCAGGTACCGCCCGCCGCCATGTGTCCGAATGCGTACAACTATGTCCAAATGTGTATAAATATATACATATGTGTGTCTCTGTGTGTGGCTGCAATGCATTGTCGAGAAAAGGAAAATATAAACGAATTAAAAGTACTCTTTCGTCTTCTGTCGTGCTTGAAGGACTGTGAGCCCGGAGTTGAAGTCCTATGCCCTTGGAGTCTTGTTTCTTCTGCTTCGACTTATAGGTAAGAAGCAATCCATGTGTGGTTTATAAGATATTCACCATTTTCGAAATAACTATATTGTTGTTTTTTTAATCTATCGGTGGCGAGCGGTGACTTTTGAGGCGAGGCATGCTGATGAGCCCCCATCACAGACTAGTGATCAGCCGTGCAAAATGTCGCCGATAACACTGAGAAACGCCCTTTTCTCCCAACACACATTCAGCGCTTTGAGCCCCTCCCCCCCTCTCCCCCACGAAGGCGGGAGGTGACGTAGAGCGCATGCATGAGATACGCTGAATACCGGGCAGCATTTCAGCGTAGATCCACAGAGAGATCGAAACTCGGTGGCACAACTGTAGTCATTGTCGTTTGAAAATCCACAAACAAAACAAAACAACAAAAATAATGTTGCATTCACAGCTTATGTGGACCGCTCGCCACTGCAATCTATTACCAAAATGTAATTTTACATTTTACACAAAATATTTTGTGTAAAGTCTTTCTGGGATTTGTCCAATTTTCATTGGACAAAGTCACAAAACTAGGACTAAGGTCAAATTCAACAACATCTATCATTTACCATAATCTATAATCAGAGGAGATAATGAAAGGCCAGAAAAGGGAATATGACAAAGTATAATACTTTCCAGCGTAAATGGACATATACAATATCTTCCCTAAAAAGGTTCAATGATATTTTGTAAACTCTTCTTTGTCTCTTCTCAGAACAATTTTAAGTAATTAAATGTTATATATATAATGTATAGCTCTGCCAACTGAAAATGTTCCCAACCCCAGACCTACAATGTGGAATACGGGAACAAAAAGGACGAAGACGAACAACAATACTTGTGCTGTAATGAAAGATTACAAAAAAACTGAATTGATTGATTTTAATGCAGGTTTTCATTGGTGGATTAGACATATGACAATGTTCTTGCCAAAATCCACTTAAACCCCATCATTTCATTTTCATGCTAGCGGGTTGCCAGGCCATCCCTTGACAAGGAGCTTTAAAAGTAATAGGCTTTTCTTGTAATTTAATGAATGAAGAATGTAATTCAGAATGAACATTTGGAATGAAACGATACCAAAATCTCCCATTCAAATCGAACACAAACTTGGGAGTTTACATTTCTGTAGGATAAATTAGAATGAGAGACAAGCTAGCTTTAACATTCTCCATCGTCTATCCGTCCTGTAGGATTCATCCCTCCTCCACTGATCTTCGGTGCTGGGATCGATTCAACATGCCTTTTCTGGAGCTCCGAGTGTGGCGAGAGGGGCGCTTGCCTGCTTTACAACAATGTGGCTTACAGGCACCTGTACGTGAGCCTGGCCATCATCCTCAAGGGCATTGCCTTCCTCCTCTACACCACCACGTGGTATTGCTTGCGCAGGAACTACAAGAAGTACATCAAAGGTCACGAGGGCCACATGACGCAGACTGAGTTCTACCCGTCCCTCACGGACATGGATGGCCCTAAGATAGTTGACAGGACAAAGTTCATATATAGCCTAGAAGACCATGAGTTTTGTGAAAATATGGAGTCCGTTTTATAACGTAGACCTATGCAGCAGAAGGAGGGCAATGATGTCGTAGGATATTTAAATCTCTCTCGATGGAAGATAATATTATTTTATTTCTTTTTTCTGTTTTTGAAAAAGATGTTTTGATAAAAGCCGATCTATTTAATGGCCCGTTTAGGTCATAGGAGGATTTTCACTGCTCTTTGTTGCACATCCTTGGCAACTTTTGAAGGGTCCATTTTTGTAGTTAAACTGTCAACAAGGTGTTGTTTAGTGCCAGTAAATTCCTACTTTGAATGGGTGCTAGACAACATGGCTCCATTCTGAAGTCCTTGATGATCTGTAGCTGGTTAACATAATTGTATGCTTATAGTTACATTACTACTAGCCATATCTGCTTAGGTCTGTCGTCTGTCTGAAATGACTGACTCCGTTCAGCCAGTGTTTTGCGTCAGTCTAAACAGTTACAAATGAGACTGTGATTTAAACAAAAAAATGACATAATGGACAGTTCTTCATCTATCCATGTTTAAAGTTGCCAATTGTTTACAAAACAAAGGTCATTTAATACACATTTTATATAAATGGCGCAGTACGGTTTCTTATAGAAGACAGTTAATATTGGGTTGTAGTGTCCTGTTCACAAAATGTTACTAAGTGAGACTGTGTGTTTATGCACTGTTCTCTTGTTCTCTTGCTGGATAATAGACACTGTTTTTGATACTGTTTAGACTAGACTGTTAAGTCTGTCTGTTATAGTTGCAAAATGTGTGCAATTTCTATATTGTTATACCATCAATGTTTTTTTTTTTGTCAGATTGACGTTTGTTTTTCACTATAGCAGATTGTAACGTTCCCAGATTATTTTTTATCTGCAGAGTTTATTCAACCTAATATGTCTTAATGATAGGTTATTCAATTTAGGATTTTATTCTTAATTGGCTATAACACTTATTTTTTCTTTTCTTTTTTACTTTACACAAATGCAGAAGAACAACTAAAGTACATATAGGTTTAATATATATTTGTTTATTAGGTATTTGAAAAGTTTGAAAATAAAAAATACATGATTTAATTTTACCAAATGTTTGTAATGTTAAGCTTTGGTGTATGTGTTGCATCATTAAACAAAGGAAATGCAGCTTGTTGAAAGAAAGGAGGCAGTGTTTTTTGCATTTTGAGAAATCTCTAAGAAAATACACTTGAACTGTAATCCTAGCCATGTATTTAAATAATTGTATTGCATTTATTGGCACATATGACTTATGTTGATGGTTTCTCTACATTTACAGTTTTAGCATTGTCCCTTTTCTTACACCTTTTTGTATGGCAACATATCATTTATTTTATTCTGAAAATAAATAATTTTTCAGAAAATTAACTATTGTTAATTTTGTATTATTGTTTTTTCAGGGGATACAAGTGTAGCAAAAACAGTGTCAACACATTGTGTACACATCAGAAAAAGCAGCACCTAGACATGACATGCAACCAACTGGAAGCGAGAACATGGCTTGTATTTTTAGGCTAAAATTAAATCTGTTTCAAATCCTAATCTAATCATGAAGGTCATGTAAATAATAATGACCTTGTCGTTTTTAATTATACATTTTTTTAATTATAGTGGATGTATGCCGATTTGCATTTGTTTTTGTTTTCCTTTGCAGCGCACCTGTTCCATCCTACTCATTTAAATAAGAAATGTATTCTGCCACGGGTAAGTAACAGATGTGAGCTACATCAGAGATGGAGACAAAGGGGCGGAGGTGCAGGACAGAAAGCGTCGCTGTACCTTTAAGGCGAGCTGCGGTCGGCTCCGCGGCCGTCTGTAGGTACCGGGTAGGTACACGCTTTAAAGTTTGATTTGGGGAATAGAGGCTCGCATGTAGCGACCCCGTCGGCCACTGTGAAGATAGATGTCCGCTTCAAAACCGAAATGAGCTCGGTGTGCATTTCTGTTCACAGCGGCAAATTGCGACTAAATCTATTTTCGTTATTAGAAATTAAATATTGGGCTAATGTAGCATTTGTTCAAAGGGCTTTGGCTGCAGTTGACCGCTAGCTGCAGTTATCGACACTCACCTCATCATGCGGTTGGCATTTCTAACATTGATGTTTGGGATTATCACACTCCTTGTTATATTTTTAAAAATTGCCGATATTGCGGAGGTAGAGGAAGGTACTGCGTAAGTATAATTTCGTGTTATCCACGCACTGCATGATGCAGGGGTATAGTAATTGTCCTAATCTTCTACCTTGCAACACATGGCTTCAAAACTCACCAAATCACGCCTTGTATCAGTTATAAGTAATTTCACAAGTTGATTTTGAAATGTATTTATAACATGTATGTATGAGACAGCGTTTACCACATATTTGTGTCTGCAGCCCACACACGCAATAGTACTAGTTGATGAGAGTGAGCGATCCAGGCTAGATAATTCACTTGCCCTGTGAGGGAGGGAGAGAGAGAGGGAAGGAGGTATAGATTTCACTTGTCCTGTGAGAGTAACAAAGAGCGCACAGGATGGAGACGATAGGAGGTTTGGGCACCAGACTTATAGTCGTTAAGAAATGCAGCTCAGATTCTATTTTTGAATCTCAATTAGGCTCCTGTGGCTCATTCTGTAATGAGGTCATATTGGTCCTTGCATATACTTTGGGAATATAATCACTAAATTGAGAATCCAGTCTAGAATAACAGTCAGTTGTGCGTCTAGACTGTTGGTGCAATCGCATGCGTTCACCTCATTTGCATCTGTGACCAATAATTGAATGGGTTTCCATGCATATAACAATGCTTTCTGAAAGGTTAAAGTATAATGCATATAAATGTAGCCCTGTCACCAAATTGCGCTTTAACCTATTGTTATTTGCATAGGACTGTGATTATGAGAGCTACTATACTGCTGCTACTAATAATTAGGCTTAAATAAAACCTTGACTCTCAAACTGGGGTGACTGAGAGGCTTCAGGTAGCTGTAACGTAGCTATACTGAATGAAAGATTAATTGAAATACAAGTATTGACAGTCGTCTCTAAGCCAAACACGTATATACAAGGGCACTACATAAATACATACACTTCTAAAGTGGGCTGAACATGTACCAATGCTGCAGGGGATGGTCCTGTGTGTAACACACCGAAACGTTGCTAAAAATGAGTACACAGTGACGCATCCTCGCATGTCCACACCTCACGTAGGCCTATCTCTTGACCACGTAGTGCATGAGTAGGCCCATGTTGTTGTTGATCAATTCACAACATTGAAAATATTTTATGAATTGTTTTGCATTCATCATTCATTGCAGTTTGTTCATGTCCTTCATATTCACATACCGTTTCATCACTCTAGTATTTGACTCAGTGTTTCACACTGACGCAAATGAGTTATTCGGCATAGTTATATCACACACATCAAATGTGTGAAAATAATTGCCCAATATCCATGGGAAAGTTGTTGGGCAGATTGAACATGAAAATGGTGTAAATTGAAGTTCATTGTCTCTCAAGACATATATTGTCATTTAGGAAACCTGCAGGAAAGGTGGATCCAAGTCCCCTGTCTAGTGTGGATAAATACATGAGTCACCGGTCCGCTCCAAGCTCAAACAACACTGCCAACGTGTCTTCAAATCACTGGCGCTTTAATAAGACCCTTTCCAACCTCATCAGGTAAAATAACATATCCCTCAACAACAAACATTCACAGACAGGGTAATGATGTATTTTCCTAATGGGCTTATTTAATCTCCCCTTCTTATTTAGGAAAAATATTTTGAGATTCCTCGATCCCGAGAGGGACATATCTATTTTAAAAGGCACCTTGAAACCAGGAGATGTCATCCACTATGTTCTGGACCGGCACAGCACCACTAACATCTCAGAGAACCTGTATCGTCTTCTGCCCACCGTCTCGCCTATGAGGAACCAACACCACAGACGCTGCGCTATCGTTGGGAACTCTGGGATTCTGCTGAATAGCAGCTGTGGACAAGAGATCGACTCTTATGACTTCGTCATCAGGTACACAGAAGTTGTAAATGAACAGATACACGCTTGATAATTCATTCGTTTTTGATTTGCACCCTTGGTTCAAAAATGGGTTGAGCTATTTCACTGATATGCGAAAAATCTTAGCAGTTGGTGCAAGTGTGTGCCAGTGTATACTTTTCCATCATGTTTTACACTACATAATATTTCACCATATCTACTTCTTAACATTTCTCCCCATAATGTTGTGGAAATATCTTGTTTGGTCTGTGGTAATCTCGGTCCAGCAGTCCCACTATGTTATAGCAGAACTACTGGGGGGAGACGGCACAGAGCCTGGGCCGCAAACCAAAAAAAAGGAAGGGAGTTATGACTTGTTTCCTGTTTTGTAACAGAGATATTCTATCGGAAAAAATGTATTCACGCAAGTGGATGAAGCTTTCAGCAGGGGATTTTCACAGTTGCAGTTACAGTTTACTACTGCTGGCCAAGTTTGTGTTCGCCAATTACACATTTACAGATCCCCGTCTCCCGCAATATGATTGGTCAAAACAAATATGAAGCGAAAGAAAGTGAAATGCCCCGTTCACCCGGATGTGTGCTCGTCTGTTATCACACTTTAGATATTTATCTAAAGTCTGATTTGTGAAACTAGGTCTGTGGTCTCTCAGCAAATGTCTCATATGCATGGTCTACCAATATGTAAGTGACAATGTGTAAGATATATATATATATATATAGCTACAATCCCATACATTCAATTCATTCATATACCTGATATATTGTATTTTGTGGGCTGGAGTACAGTCTTGTGTACTTTACACAAGATTGCATAAAGTAACTATTTGTAGTTACTCCAGGGGGCGTGCTTTCCCTGTGTAGAGGAGTATAAAATGGCAGATACTAGTGTAGGCTACCCTACCACGCTCTTGCTTTGGCGGAGCTAACTACATGCCCAGCGTCTTCAGCTGCAAAAATACCTCTGCACATGTATAAGAGAGCAAATGACAAAAAGATGGATTCATTTTGAGGAATTTGAGAGGTGGAGAGAAATGCAGAACTGTCACAGCTGAGTTTAGATACGACTCTAGCGTGTTGGCTGAGTGCTGGCGACGGCAGCAAGAGATGCAAATCTTACACATTGTCACTTTAATGTTATAAAATTTGTTTCAAATAATGCATGAATAACATAAAAAGTAATTGTGAAGATGTGTTGAAAAGGGAAACCCATGACCGACGGCCTCCCTTGCCCGTCTCCTTTGTTAGGTGTAACCTGGCACCGGTGAAGGAGTACTCGGCGGACGTGGGCCGACGCACCAACCTGGTGACCATGAACCCCTCGGTGGTGCAGCGGGCCTTCCAGGACCTAGCCAGCGACGAGTGGCGGGAGCGCTTCGTGGCCCGGCTGCAGAGCCTCCGGGGCAGCGTGCTGTGGATCCCCGCCTTCATGGCCAAGGGCGGGGAGGAGCGCGTGGAGTGGGCCGCACGCCTCATCCTGCTGCACACCGTGGGCATCCGCACGGCCTTCCCCTCCCTGCGCCTCCTCCACGCGGTCCGAGGGTGAGGAGGAGGAACCGTATTTTTTTAGAACACACATGCACTCACGCGTACACTTTTTTCCTTTATTTGCTGTTTTTTTTTTTCATTTCATGGGAATCAGTTGTAACTTCTTTGAATGACAGTATATATAACAAAAACTAAATATATAACAAAAAAATGAAAAATAAACTGCTGTAAAAAAGGAGGAGGAACTGTAATGATGGTGTCTGGAGTGGATGGGGAGCAGATTGTCTAACGCTGCACCTTGCGTAGCCTGCTGTACCTGCAGGCTCAAGTCTCAAGGGGCTTAGAGAGGTACAACCCACCCAACGGTTGGCTTGTTGGCTATTTATAACCGGATCTTTAGAGGCCGATCACTGCAGGCAAAGCTGCTCCGTCCTCTATTCACTACTGCTCTAAACTGTCTCAGTATTAGGGGATGTAATAGTGTGGGTGGTATGGCTTAATGGAATCACTTGGTTCATATCGATGCAGTAATACAATTTGGCGAATGGGAGTTTGCAGTTGATTTGGGGTAACTCGAGAAATTTTGAATTTTGAAAAAGTAGTAATACAGTGGTCATTGAACATAACAAAAATAACCATACATATATTTTCTTGGTGGGTTCCAGGATATACTTCCTGCAAAGTTTTTATATTATTTATTGTTTTACCTCAGACCCACTTCCTGCTCAGGGACATATTAGATTACCCAGCAGCACAGCAGTCCGTTGGCAAACAGCCCACTTGAGAAAACAGCAACGCCTTCATCCAGGAATGAGGTTAAAAGCTTGAGTGAGCTTCTGTTGACGGGGTAAAACTTGCGGGTACAATTCTTTTCTCAAGAAAGGAATCCTTCGATTTACACTTCTCAAAATGCCCACTTTGCTCGGGAGATATATATGCTGAAGTCGATTCATAGAGATTGCACAAAATAATATATTTGAACTACAGAAAAGGTCACAATGCATGTTCATTTTACTCCAGTGCAACATTGAGTAAGTGCAAAAGACAGAGTTGAAGGTTGTAAAATTATAGATTGGGCAAAAGATGGGGAACCTATTTGATTTGAACTGCTGTTTGTGATGCAGTACATGCCTTTCGTCCATTTTGAAAGACTGAAATTGCTGGTCTGTGTTGATACATTTGAACATTGTTATCACATGGGGGCTTGGGGCTCTGTTAAAAGTGCTCCCTCTGCTTTTAAATGTGACCTTAGCGGTAAAGTGCACAGCTAGTTCGAGGCGGGGACAAATTACACAACAGTGCCAGCCACTGTTGAGAGGGTTTTAATCATGTAATGTAATCTAGATTGCAGTGCAGTCCACTCCCAAATCTCAACAGACTTTTCTTAAATTACTCAACCTGTCTCCCACCATGATGGTAGAGTTTCTAATTAGGAAACCAGAATGGGGTTGTTCAAAGGAAGTCCTGTGTGAATCCCATGTGAATCCCTGTAACCAGGGTGTCGCTAGAAGAACACTGGACAGTATATATGTCCTTGGCAAACATTTAATGGGTAAATAGAAGCCAGAATGTCATTTGTTGAAGGGCTTTGGGGGGCTTAAAGGCTTGTTTCAGATATTGTGGTTTGGAATTTTCTTCATATGAGTTGTATGTTCCTTGCTTCATATCCTTTAAAATGAGCATTTACAAAAACAAATCTTAAATTCTTGAAGAGTAAATGTGTAAATGTGTGTAATGTTTGTGATTCAAGGCGAAACATTATTTTTTGCATTCTTTAGTCCAAGTATTTCTTTCCTCTTGTTTTTTTGTTTAATATAACTAACCTCGACTTGCGTATGTCTTTGTTTTACAGATACTGGCTGACGAACAATGTCCAGATTAAGCGGCCCACCACTGGGCTCCTGATGTACACAATGGCCACTCGCTTCTGTGAAGAGATTCATCTATATGGCTTCTGGCCTTTTCCACTGGACCCGCAGGGTAAGCCTGTCAAGTACCACTACTACGACACTCTGAAATATGACTACACATCCCATTCGAGCCCGCACACCATGCCACTGGAGTTCCGAACACTGAACACGTTGCACAGAAAGGGGGCGCTGAAGCTCCACACTGGGACTTGTACAGGAAATGTGCCAATTGAGAGTGGTCAAGACTGCTAGGGCTCCAAGTATAAGGTTGTCATGGAAACATTTCCCTGTACTGCTTGGGGAATACCAAGCATATGCAGTCCTACACAGTGTGGCGGTTGGCCAGAATAGAATGTAATTTATACATGTTAAGATTTCTATGGTAACCTTTATAATTACAATAATTGTTGTAGGAAGTGATAAGATCAGCTTTCTGCTGGTGGTCATTGTTTACAAATATTTGATGCCTGTTTTATTGTTATTTTTTAAAGGATAAGCATGTTTCACTTTTTGGTTCATTATGGATAAATTTATATAAACAAATTGAGCAATTATACTACATTTGTATTTTAACATTTTCTGGGATTTTACAGTATTTGTACAGAATGTACTGGCTATTTTCTCCATGTGGTCACAAAAGTTAACCCTTTTTAACTATTTTTTGGAAAAACTGATTTTATTTTCGCAGTATCTTTCCCTATAAATTGTAACACTTTTGATTACAAGCACCAATGTGCGTTGTTGAAGATTTGCGGGGGGAGAAATGCCATAGGCATACTATTCATGAAGATCTATTGCTAACATTCCATGCAGTACAGCAGGACACAGTTTTGGTTTTCTTTATACATTAGGAATTATATCGATGTACGAAATCCATCATGCCTTAAAATATCCAGAATGTTTGTAATCAGAATTTTGAATAACTTTAAATAATGCTCTAGTGGTGTGACTTTTGTTGCCTGTTTACAAAGGGAGAACACAACTCATTCTTACCTTTCTTGCAGTTGCATGTATTGGATATCAAACCTAGTTGGTTTACTTTCCATTTGACGTAATTTGAGAAAATCCAAGATGGGCCTAAACTGTTTTTCTTTTTTGATTGATCACTTTACCTTGGCATACATAGAATACTTATAGCTACATAGTCTGGCCATATAACATTGGCAAATGTTTAAACAATATCTACATATTTATTAGTAGAACACTTACAATCTCAGACAGTGCCTGTACAGATGCATATTTATAATGTATAACATAGACAAATAGCTGATGGAATGATACTTTAGGTAAGGTCTTGTCTATTCCTGTTTGTTAGTATGTAATTCTCTCCATCTTTGAACATGGGCAACAGTTCTTGATTCCAGCCTTTTTGTGCAAAACTATATTTGTTGGAAAACACTCGTTGATGGAGGTTACAACTGTTTAGCTTCAGCGAAACAAGGAGCATCTTCTGTGTTTTTCGACCATGTGATTTAGCTATTTAAAAAAAACCACTTGATATTGATTTGACCAGATGCCTCCGTAGACTTTCACATTTCCCTGATTATGCTGCCAATAAGGTTAATTGATTATAGACATTGAAGTTGCACAAGACGTCAGCAGGCTGAAGTCACAAATGTTTGTTTGTAAAAGCCAGTCTGAGTTTGGCAAAAATTGACAAAAACAAAAAAAACCGCCTCGACTGGTACTGCTAGGTTGATTAGCCCAGAATGGACCATGGGGCTAGAGTAAGGTACTATTCCACAGAGGTGCACTGTTCTTACTATCACATTCATGGTTTCTATAGCATTAATCGACTTATGTATGTATTAAGCCTATGTATAATAATAAAAATGAACAATAATACTGCCTTTAATGAAACACATAACTGAGTGTGATTATGTGACTTGATGGATGGACATTTTATGTTTTGTGTGATGAGAACATTTAGCTGCAGATCGAAAAAAGCCATAGGTTATTTTTATAAGAAGAAAGTGACTAAAGTCCTAACACTGTATCAAACACGATGTAAACGGTATTACCCTGTATCAATGTGTGGGATGTAAAATCCACCCTGGCTAATAGATGACACACTTCTAATAATGACTACAAGGTTATCGTTGCTTTAAAAGATAAAAAAAGGGATGAGGAAATAAATGATAATCAATGGACTGGCTATTAATGGTGAACAATGAGACTATGATCCACCTTGGAATGTGTGATGAATCTAATCAGTCTTCTATCGAATCAATCGATAACCTGTATCAGCATCTCTTTTCACCTATGATTCAATTGAGCCTCATGGCCCTTCAAAGACTCATACCAGTAGACCTTTATGTTGACTTCAAACTCTTTATTAGACATGCTCATGTACATTGCTTGCCAATGAGTTTATGGATGTAGCCTGTTTCGGAGACCGCACAACCTGTGGGTATCAGTGGAGTCGTCATTGTGCTTATATTAGTAAATACATTCAACATCGTTAGTACAGTTTAACGTTTCTGAAATGACTCCATCAATTGCTTCAATGAAAATCAGATTTGACCCGATATCGTACAACATGAGACCACATCTAATGTATTTCTGCACTGATAGCTTTAAACAAATCATGAACAAGTTAAACACCTTTTTTAGGATCAGGTTATGATCTTGGCATAAGGTGGGTGAATGGCAAATTATGTTTTTACACTAAAGAGTGACAACAATGACAGTGAGACGCCAAACACAGTTTTTGACAGTTGACTTTAGTGTTTTTAGTGTTTTCTATGTAGCAGCACTAACATATCTCTGACTCAACTGTGTCAACCATATATCAATATTTAACTGATGATAACTTGGTATGGAATAATCTATGTATGTGTATGTTAGGTCATCTAAATTTGATTCCATGTCCAACAAAAATGTTCAGCTAAAAATATTTTGATATAATCTTTAATATATTTCCAATGAATTTACAGAAATGTACACAACAAGGTTTGTAATGTGTATTGTTGTACAGAGGAACAGCTACAAGAAAAGGTAACACACAACGTCACACATCGTGTTAGACAGAAAATGCAGTAGTCGCTTTCTGGCTGGGAGGTAAAATCCCACCTATTTTGAGCCAGGGCTCAAAAACACCAAACACACACACATATGCGCGCGCACACACACAAACACGCACACCATGTCCAATTGTCCTTTAGGAAGGTCACAGTCAAAAATGCAGCCAAAGGCCAGCCATTGTTCAGTTATCAACTATGTTACATAAGAGTCATTAGTAAGCAGTTTCATTCCCGCCAATCCACTCAACTGCTGATTTCAGCGATGAGATTGGAGGGTTGGTTTTCTAGAATCAATTTAGTGCAATAATTGACATAAGCGTCTGCCTACTTCATTAGGAAGCAAATAAAATTATATTTTTCTTTCCATGAATCGGTAGATCTGCAACTACAACTGCAACTAGAGCACAAGCAAAGAACTGATAAGCTTTAGCTTATAATGTCATATGTGCCTTTGAACACTTTGAATGGAACCACCTTCAGCAAACATGGTAGCAAACAGCATACAGCAAAAAATAACAAAATGCTATGTATGCATGATAAATGGTTTGCAGTTAACATACATGACACAAATAAAGTTTACGACAATTTAGGAGCAATTGGAATCATATGCTAAGAATGATGCAACACAACTGTATTTGTAAATAAACAATACTTTAACATTGATTCACCAAATATTGGTCTTAACTGTAATAAAATACACTTTACACAATTGGTAAGGCCAACAATTAACTCAGCATTTTCCATTGTATGTGTTGGGGATAGTACTTTTGATAGACATAATCTTACTATAAACTCTTGCCAAACATTTAGTAGGCTACTGTCTAAACCGGTAGCAGTTATACGATGCATTGTAATTGACTGAAAACATTCAAATGTAGGTTTCATTGCATGGGCTGATGGGGAACGTTATTATAGGAGGGTGGCAGAACACATATTAAGACTTTATAGAAAATGTCAGTATAGCAACCTTCAATAAAATTCACATCGCTGATGTTTGGGAAAATTGGCATGTTTTCAACATACCATAGAACTACAATTAAAATACCATAAAACTACAAAAGTACTAGGGATGTTCTGGAAAGAACAACAAAGAATGTTGTGGACGTCCATGCTTCCATTCACCTGTAAACAAATTAAATGAGAGTGAGAATGAAACAGCACTGGCATTAAACTATGAAACAGCACTAGTATTAAACTATAAAACAGCACTGGTATTAAACTATGAAACAGCACTGGTATTAAACTATGAAACAGCACTGGTATTAAACTATGAAACAGCACTGGTATTAAACTATTAAACAGCACTGGTATTAAACTATGAAACAGCACTAGTATTAAACTATTAAACAGCACTGGTATTAAACTATGAAACAGCACTAGTATTAAACTATTAAACAGCACTGGTATTAAACTATGAAACAGCACTAGTATTAAACTATGAAACAGCACTGGTATTAAACTATGAAACAGCACTAGTATTAAACTATGCAAACAATGAAGGAAGTAAGTCTACAGACTTCAGTTTAAGAGATGTTTTGCTTTCAGGGAGTGGTTCTCAGGACAATTGAGCGGATGGAAGGGACAAACCTTAAGTAAACAGAAGTTTTGAAGCTAAGGGCTAAGATGTCTTGCACCGCAAAGAGTTTGGTAATAATGACAAAACAACGCCTAGCTATTAAAATAACACAGCAGCTAGGCCTGGCTTCCTATGCCAACGCCTCATCCTTCCCTTTGTTTTTGAAGAACAATGTCAATTGATCATGAGCCAGATTAAAAAAACAGGGATGTAGTAGTTAAAACCACTCACCACAACAAAAAATCCTGATGAAAAAAATAATAATAATAATAATGAATTATATATATGTATGTATGTATATATATATATATATATATATAAAATAGATGGTTTTAACGTTGTTGATAAATACCAGAGTTAGAACATATAATATATAGGTAGGCCAACACCTGTTTTTCATATTAAAAACATTTGATCTTAAATGATGTGTTCATCTCTTTATCGCCAACCTGTACTTGACATCAAAGAGGGTTGAGTCGTCTTCGTCCTCGTTGTCGTCATTGAGTGGAGCCATCTCTACCCGCTCGGCAGGTGTCGTTATGATGTCATATTTCCGTGTTTTCCTAATTCGCCTCCCGGATCTACAGTGAAACACGGCATTGAAAAGGAACACGATGACTACACCAAACTACTGCACACCAAATAGGCCCATGTTGTGCAGCCTACAATGATGTAGGCTACGTCTGTGAGTCGTACTTGAGCATCTGATTATTCTCATGACGAGTCGGTGTAAATATACATACGCCTATTGCTCGTGGCAGATGTTTTGATATACACGAGAAAATGAAAAGCAGACTCTTGATAGCCTATGAATATAATATACTGTCCTATAATATACTGTCCTCCCGACAACGGCT
>OMNR01100178.1:21786-38055 GCA_900303205.1 Mora moro
TACAATATAATCGATAATCTGTTTTTATTATTATTATTATTATTATTATTATTTACATTTACATTTAGCAGACGCTTTTATCCAAAACGACTTACAAGTACATTATTATTATTATTGTTAGTCGTACTATTATTATTCATAGATGTTAATCAATCCATTCGTTAATCATAAACCGATGCTAAATACATTTCTTTAAAAAACAACAACAACACCAACATGTATCTCCGCACTGTGATCATGTCTGGTAAACACCGCTGTGTGACAGGCTGTCCCAGATGCGGCTCGGGAAGCTGTGCGTGCTTACGTTGAGGAAAGTGGGCAGAGCCACCGGAGGATAACAGCGTCGGCAGCGCCGGGGAAGAAGGCAGATACAGCAGAGGAGCCGAGCATCTACCACGGGGCAAGACGCTGGGACGACACGATGTGGCCGAAGAATCGCCGAAAACGACCGAAATCCGCTGAATCTACAACCTTCCGGAAAGACGAAATGGGATAGTGGTGCCCTGCTTTAACGGGTAAGGATTTTGCCGTTTTATCATATTCAGTTAACGACTTGTGTGAAGGAGTCGAGGCGAAGAGCAATATGGTGGAAAGGACGACGCTAAAAGACAGGAGTACAAAAATGGCCATGGTGTGTTTTAGTGGAGGAGTGAACATGTACTCGGACGGTGTTTCGTCGTAGTATCCTCGCGTTTTTAGACAAAGCATGTTTGTCGTTTGGTTTTGATATCGCTCCTTAATATTTGGAAGAGATGCTGTAAAAGTGTTGGGTGTTTTTTTTTTTTTTTTCTCAACTACGCATTTAAAATTTGCTTTGTCCTTGAAAGGACGAATGCCCTTGTCGTCGTTTGGTTTGGTTTTAAAACAACCACAGAAAGATCATGAGTTTGTTCAATGCTTCCAAGTTGATGAGTTACCCTGAATACAGTGGCCTTTGGCCATTTTGGTCTGTTTTGGATATATTTGATATTTTGTGTATTACGTCATATCTTCAATAAAAAGGGGAAAAGGAAAAACAAGTTTAATTTGAGGTGCAATTTGAGGATTTACAAATCTAGTAGACAACGAATACAAGTGGACACTTAAAGAAAAGAGAAATTTACATTAGAATGGTATAAAATACATTGATAAATTGCATAAAAATACAAAAAATAATTAAACATCAAATTAGTATCTCCTCTAATGTCAATATATATACAAACACACATGAAATGTGTTTATGGCAGGTAACATGTCAGATAGCTGAAGTTTTTGTCGAAATCTAAAATAGGGTGTTGGCTTTTAACCCTTTAAGGCACTGAATAGAAAAAATACAAAAATATTGTTTTATTTGTCATGTTGTCTTAAACCTACACAAATTGTTGTGGAAAAATATTCAGACAACACCACTGATGCAAGGTGGTGATTTAGGTTTTAAAACAAAAAACAAATCAGCATACATTTTTACATATAGAATTAAAAGCTTTTGCTTCTGGGAAAAGGGGTTATCTGCCTACATAAAGAACATCTGTAGTACTCAGTAAACAAACAAAATCACGTTTTCCTTTAGCATTGTTGAATGAAAATGTAGACTACATTTTTTGTTGTTACAAATTACATATTAGACTAATAATTGTGTTTATATCATATTTTTGTAGGTGTTTTCCTGAGTGTCCCTAAAGTGGATTGCGAAGAAAATGCAGAACAAAGAAGATTATCTGATTTCAAGAAATATGGTATGCATGTTTCTTTTTAAATGTTTCGTCCTTTTGAAACGTCGTGCAGATTTTTGACTGCCACATTTACAGCCAGTAGGGAGTGCTGTTTTCCTTTTCTTTTACTAAACCATTTCTTTAACCATTTTAAAGGTTTGACGCATGGACCGGACGTGGAGGGGATTCGGGCAGAATTGCACTTGGTAAGTACACATTTAATGCCGGAAATATGCACATGGGCTTTTAAAATGTGCTTTTGTGCTTAAATTTTCCTGTATTGCCCTTATACTTTAAAGCATTTTATCAAGCACTCAATTTGATTTTGTTAGCTGTAAATTACTCTGTGTGTTGGCTATTTCCTTAACCAATGAAAGCACATTAAGAGGTTGCCATTGCCCAATGCCACTGTTGAACTACAGACTACCGAAGTCCGAAACCTGACCGAATTTTTTTGCTTGACATACGTTTTTGCCTTGCCAGACTATATATATAGCCGGAAAATATATTTAGGCATAAAATAATTTCCCAAAACTACGCCAACGCGATGTAATTTAAAATATATAATTATACATATTTAGTTTGAATAGGATTTTTGTATTACACTTCAGTTGAGAAATTACAAATATTTAAAAAATTCTCCTAGTTTAACATTTAAATATTTGACGATCTCTTACCATGATTGCAATCTGCTCTCCGTTTGTGAAAATATATTACAATGTAATGGGGTCACTGTGTAGTATTCCGAAAACAATAATTTATCAACGTGGAAACTAAATCGAAAAATGTTCGCATTGGCGAATAATGAAGGGGAATTCATGCGGGAATTCTGACAACACTTCCTATTCACTTTCCAAACATTACATTTTAGTTCGTATTTATACCACACATTTATCAAAATTCTACATTCAACAATGTATTAATTTAAACCTTTTAATCTTGACACTGTTTAATATTGCGTAACTAACTGCAATTTGAATGGTATGCGTTAATGCTTGATTTAAATTTTATCGTAAAGGAACCGTTAAACCTAAATTAGTTGCCGTGCGTGAACTGTGCAAGCCGGCGTGAACCAAAAATTACGTAATCACGGCCCTTGCGCTCGGTTCATGCGGCGATTTGTTGCGTACCTCTGCAATTTTGAAGGTCCGCAAGCAGAATGCGCAAACTGCGTGTCCACACCAATGGCAAAATGGCTACTATAAATGCCATGGCCGTGTGTGGACTGCCCGCATCCTTCACGAAGGGTGCATCGCGGCGACTATAAATTCTGCTTTACACGATTACATCTTTATCCAAATCTAACCCAAAAATATCAAAGACTGTCGGGTAATTTTAACTTAATCCCGAGAATTGGATACTCTAGTGTACAACTGTTTTACACAAAATTACGATTTTAGTCCTAGTGACAAAACTTGCTAGTTGCAATAAAACATTTTTGCAGCAAACCAAGTGTAATGTTGAACAATAGGCATAGTGCTTGGAACTGGAAACATCAGATTTTGTACTTTTATAGTCTTACACCTTGCATTACCAAGAGAAACAAAAAACGTAACAATTTGGGACCTGTGCCTTAAAGCTGAAGTCTTTCACATTTTGCAGCAGAAATGTTTTTGCGTGTGATTTTAAAATGGGAAGTGGCCCTCCGTGAGGGACTACGTTTCTTTTAAGGAGGAGCATGTTAACCCTAACCCTAAAACGATTTATCGACTATCATGATGTTTTTAATTTTACAATGTACTGTGAAGAAAATCCAATGATACTGACATGGGAGCCAAAAATTCCTTTCGGGCGTTTCAAACATTTGAATAAATCACAATAAGCCCATCTTTAGTTCAAGACTTCATTTACCATTAAAAATATAAAGGTCTACAACTTTGTTGAAGGCTACTCCTCTAAACTATATAATGTCCTATCCTGATTAGAATTTTGCTAGTAGCAATATATTTCTAAAGATACTGCTCCCATTAATTATTGGAGCAACTTGCACCACATTGCTTATGTGGTATGTAGCAGCAATTCATGTTTAAGTTGGATAAATAAGCATCATTCTTCATATTTCCTTGTGTGCTTGTCCCAATGCATACGGAATGTGAATTTCACCTCCTATTTGTAGAACGACTCAAACAAGAACTATAATCATATTATTTTAACAGAGCAAAGCACACAAATTTAGCATGGCTGTATTTTTTGCCCAGCTCAAGTAGGACATAAAGAATGTGCATGAATAATATAAAATTGGGAAGCCAAGTGGTTTAATAGGGTAGTTCAGTTACCTAACAAAGTAAAGTATACACCATTGCACATCCATTTGTTAAAGACTGGTAAACATCTTTAATGGTTGCAAGTAAATGTACATCACTCTGTTTCTTGCAATCGTTTACATATCGGCATTTGAGGAACATTCACATAATTTTCAAATTTTTAGTCCTAGTATTACCATCATTCTAGGCATGTGCTGAAAGTCTATGGTTGTGGGCCTTCTTCCCATATTTCACTGAGAAACAGCATTTAAACACTTTGCCCTATAATCCACAGTATTTCATGAACCAAAAGACAACCTAGTTAATGTGGAGGAGAAAGACATTTGGTATTGCTTAAATTACATGTAATATTCATTTGCTATTGGTAGTGATTGCATTTCAATCAATGCTGCTATCTGAAATGTGGACATGAATTTGTTGAATTTGTTAAACAAAAGCCTTGAAAGGTAGCTGCTGCGTTCAATGAGTAATTTCCTCCATGTAGTATCAGTCTGTAGCCACAAAACATGGCTAGACTTCAATTATTTTGTTTTGTCTCTTCTAGAGTTGAGCTCTTACACGATTGAGCGATCTCCAATCATTGTTGGAAGGAAAGGAAGACAACTCTGTAAGTATTCATGTTGTGTTCAAAATCCTTTATCCTTTTTCCCAAATGCAGTGTTCTTGTCCAGGCCATCAAAAACATTTTGTTTGTGTAATGCTATATACTTTTGTGTCTACTTTTGTAGCCGTTACTTTTGCATTTTCCAAGTAACTTCTAGATGGGTCTATTGAAGTTGATGTGTTTGATAATAGGCTGTTGGATCCTGTGTACGGAAACATGTTTATTGAGATTCACTCTACTTAAGTTGTGTTGGGGGGGCATAATATTTGGCACAATATCCCCCCCCCCCCATGCCATCTAAAATCGTTATTTTCATTACGATATTTGTATGAAATGAATTTTCTCATCTTCTGAGCATAGGGACCAATCTGGTTGTTTTTGCCCCAGTTTAAATGTACAGATTTCACTTGTACATTGATGTACATTCTTTATTTTTTATTTTTAGTATTAACAATTTGAGAATCACATTTGCACGTCACATTTTCGAATGGGTCACCTTTACACACAATGCACAATTATTGCACAAATACTGTAGTGGTTCGCTGACCTATATCAACCCCCTTGTGGACAGTGGGTGTATTTATATGTAGATTATAATTGTGTATTTATTTTGTGCTACAGTTTTGGGTTAAACGCAGAAACTTCTCGACATTTTTTGCTTTTAACCAAAAAACACAAGTCATTCAGTTTACAGGGGGTTTTTTTTGTTGCTAGACACATTTTTGACTGGCTTATTGCAAATGCTAGTTTTTCTTTGACAATGTTTCGTAGTTTTCCGTCTCAACCACTACGTATTCGAGGACGTAGTTACGTTTTACCTACTGAGTAAATGGTTATCATTGGCTACATAATTAAATAGTGACACGTATATACAAATGTTATTCTTTTGTTAGTTTGTTAATGGAATAATAAACCAGCAAAATGCTAGCTAACACCGAATACTAGCTAAAGTCGTTGCTCAACATTTCACGACCGCTTTTGAAAATATTTGAAGTTTTTCGCTAATGTGCATTGCAACAATATTTGTTTATCATTTTGCATTGTGGGCTTACATTTTTTCCCTCTTTCTTATCCTATCAAGACCTTATTCAACGGGATTTGCTGAAGCGGACAGCGTTGTTTGACATGAAGACGGCAAGTTGTTTGGTGTAAAACCAAATTATGACAAGATGAACCTTTTTTGGACTATTTTCAACAACTGGATTTTTATTTTGTGAAAATTGTGCACATTTGCAATTTTTGGGAATACCGACTCTTAGTGGACGCTGAAATTGTCAAAAGTTTTTACGAAAGAAATTGTATTTTTATATTTAAATGTTTTCATTTTAATAAACTATTCTAATTGTATTTTTTCCCTTGACTGGTTCATTAGCGGCTTAGGTTTTGGCTTCAAAGTACCAAATTAAGAACATTAATCTTGTTTTTCCACTGAAAACCATTAAATGATATTGCACTTAACGCAATAGCAATTGTTTGTATCACCATGTCAGTAAACTTGGAGACCTGGAATTATATCAGTAATTCTGAAGTTGCTAACAAGGAGTTTTATGTAATTGACAGTACTACGGCAAGAAAGGGCTTCATTCAAAATTATTTAATCAATGGTTAACATTTCACCACATTAATAGAATCAAAACTCAATTGTAGACTTTGTAATGGTTACAATCATGGTTCAAATGACTTTGTTTGACCTGAAATGGTTTCCAAGGGCTCTATAAAATGGCTCCTGGTGTACTGCTTCCTGTTTCAACAGGAAATGATGAAAAACATACAAAATTGAACTTAAAAAGGTTCTTGGAACCCCCAACGATCCCATTATTTTATAAGGGACTATTTGTCACAGTGGTGTGCATCATTAGCTTATTTCATAAATGAATTTTTTAAACAAAATAAAAAGGGGTGGGACTTTACCATCACCTGAGTGTGGGGTAAATGGAAATAACGTCAATCAAAGGCATAGCTTTCAGAGCTAGGAAGGAGCTCTAGATGGCGGATCAGCCTTGGGAAGGGTACTATAGGCTTTCGTCAGTCTAGTCTTCTTGGAACTATTTCTGCCCGTGAGTGGTCCTTTCTGGCCCGTATTTTCCCAGTGATCGATTAGTTATCATTTTTCTTTTGATTCAAGGTTTTCTGCGTCTTTTCTTGGTTATTTTTGAGCCGTCATTGTCGTCTGTACGAGGAGACTACTCGTCGTTGTTTTCCATATTGAGCTGTGGCAGCCATGGCGTGCCTCCATTTTTAGTGTGCTATGCTCCTAAAGGAGCCTGCGTCTATCGCCCAAGAAGACCTTCTGTGAATGAAGAATGAACAGGCCCTGTGTTTTTTTTTGATTAACGCTATTTTTTAAACAATTGGAATTGTTTACTTTTTATATTTTTTATTTTCTTCCGAGTATTTATATTTTAGTATAAATATTAATGTTCTGTCGCGGACGTGACTCTTAATACTTCATATCTTCCTGTACAAGGAATTGGTATGTTAACATTTTGTACTATATACATGACTTAATATGTGTCCCCTTGAATCCTTATTTGTTTCATCTTTGATGTAATGACGCAGTTGGAATTAATGCACGCGTCTTGATTCGAGGACAGTATTGTAACGCGTTACAATAAATACAGTTTAACGACTATTTCCTCCTTTTTAATATGTATTATAACACGTAAATGACAATTCTTTAAGCGTTTTAAGATGAATTCCACTCCATTTTAGACTTGACGTCTATGTTACAACTGCCACTCGAGCAAAGGACAATCTAAGGAATCCTCTGGTCGTTAATGCTTCGTCTAACTTTTTGACAGTATATATCGGGACACCCATCAATAACAAATAATACCAAGCCACAACGATGATGAAGAATAAAAATAAAAAGCATGAGGATGAATGTTCGACACAAAGCAATGCATCAAGGTATGATCCCTATACTTTTTACGATTTTGACATCTGGTTTGATTGTTTACCTTGTCAAGCATGGTTGGTCACCTGTTCGTATTCTTGAGACTTTGCTCATGTTGAGTCTAAGTGTCATATAAATGACCTTGCTATTGTTTAATAGCCACACCCTGATTTTCCTACCATTTCTTATACTCAATACTGTGGTTTTAGGCCTGTGTGGGGGTCCCATGCCCTAATGATCAATGTTAAAGTCCACAGCAAAGCTAACGTGCACTATTAAAATACCTGTCAGATAGTCCATTTCTAATGGCAATAATTGATTACGACCTATGGCCGGTTAGCACTGCATTGCACCATTTCTATCAACGTTGACTCGTTTTCAAAGGCAATACATCTCATGTTGTCTATTTTTGGTCTCTGACAAATAGTGATTATACTGACAATGCTGTGCTTTAATATGAATTCAAAACATGACTTAGTTATAGGTACAGATACAATACTTTGTAGATCTACTCCTACGTCCACTATTTTAGCATGTCTGGTTTCAGCAAATGTAGTCGTTTCAAAATACTACATAGGCCACACCTGCTGCTGATAGCCAAATCGTAAATCTCAACGATTTTGTTTACATTTGGGTCAAAATGGCTCTCTACGTTTTCTTCCATATGGTTCTAGAAACTAGTGCTCTTGATGGAAGTTATTTTCAGCTTTCAATAACTTTCTTGACATGCTGTAATCGCTCACTGTATCCTTGTTGTTTACAAACAAAGTTAAGATAGGCCTTAAACTAGTCAGATATGTTTTATTCCCGAATTGATGGGTAGGCCCTATTGCTTTTACATATTGAAGTATGTTGACACATTAGATATTATACTACATTGCTTTCATTTTCGAGGTCTAGTTCAACAACAGCTTCATTGCACTTTTTCATACTTACATTGGCACTTTAGTTTGTATTCTTTTTGAATAGTGTAGTTTTGTAGGATGGCTGGACAAGGTAACTACATTTCAACCTCTCAACCTTTATTTTGTTTACTCTCCATTGTGGTTACATTTACATGTCTAGGTGTGGTTATATCAGTTAGGCTTATTACCTGAACTTGTTAGACTTGTTCACAACTAAAATGCCAAAGAAAGTATTGTTCTTTCATCTTCATAAATGAAGACATTTTAAAAACCCTATCATTTGTATGGTATAATGAACTTAAACACGTCTTGATCAGCTATGAAAGACATGAAGTATCAATTCTAAACTAAAGCAAGGTGTTTGATTGAGACGATTTACATTTTTGAAAATTGTGCAACATGTTGCTAAACTTAGTTTGAGGTGCTCTAGTAGTGTCATTTGTCAAGGAGAGTGCTGTATGTTGTTGTGAAACATATTGTCTTTTGGCCATCACACTTTAGGAGTTCATGTTGTGTGTTGAGAATCTATGAAGATGACGAGGTGAATAAAGATCACCTGACCCACGTCCAGCCATTGTCAGATTTAATACAGGCACGTGGAAAGAAGTAGGCCTACATCCAGTAAGACGTCCTGTCATTCTCTGAGGTTCTCAGAGTAGTTCTGTATAGCCAAAGAACGAGTGGCAATCAAGGTCACAACAGGAACATGTTATGAGATGTGTCTGTGGGAGAGTCTTAAGATAAGGGAGAGGGTTGCACCATGGGGCCTTAATGTTGAAATGGATCCCACTGGCTATGTGTAGGCATTTAGGAAAAGTGTAGTCATGCGTGTTGCTTATGTGTTATGTAGTTATAAGAACGTAGAATACATGTGATTTATTGGCTATAGTTACATAGGTGATGGTCATGCAGAATGTACTGTACAGCTTAATATGGCAGTGTAAGATTAGATTGTGCTTCCACACCATGGCAGCCATTTTAGTCCATGAGTAAAACGTGCACTTATTTTGTGTTTGTTTGACACCCGAGGCTTGACATCGGACACAGTAGATCACAACAGAAACAAATGTTTAATCATTGCAAAAACAATGTAATGAACATGTTACAATCGCTATACAAAGGTCACAAAATGGCCCTAGCTTTGGTGCATGGATTGCTGACTGTCTAAAGTACTTCAGAACTACATGGAGGAGGAACAGGAAGTATGTTGAAGCTGAAAGACTGGCACGCCTAGCGGAGAGAGATGAGCAGAGATAGGCTAATTCCCTACGCAGTGACACAGCAGCCTATCGTAATTTGAGATGACAGATAGACCCCGCCCACGAATGACCTGTACTATGAAGTGCAGCCTTTTTTTTTTTACTTCCGAGTTATGTAGTTGCACGTGTATTGTAGTCTTTTATTAGAATCTGTCGGCACATACGATCAACACATATCTCAACTTGTTGTTATAATGAGATCACCTTATATAAGTAACGCAAGAAACTATGGCTATAGTTTAAATCGATCTTTTTCATTTGTCCTGACAATCCATGTATGGTAGCGGTTGGAGAGTCTATTATAAGCTTTTAGTGCCCCCAGTAGTTCACTCATGGTATCGCATTACGTTGCCTATTTTAAATCGTGGACGCTCCATGTGTGCCTTTTCGCACCCATTTTGTATTTGTATACTTCCAAGACAAATCAATGTCATAGTGAGGATCTAGTGTTAAATGAAGGCAAAGTTACTTGAACAAATGCTTTTCATATTATTAGTTCAAACCAAGGGTACAAGCAATGCGATACACAACATAATAACATTGTTTAGCTTGCTGTCTTGAAGGCAACCTAGTAATGGTTATCACATTAGTATAAGAGGATTGGTGTGCCTTAGAGATACTTATCTTATTTTAAGAATGGGGGTCAACACAAAACCCACAGCATGACGTAGTGTGAGTTCCGTTTCCGTTTCTTTTCAACGAATGTCTGTACAGAGTTGATTCACCACAAATGTTTAAGTGATCAACACAGATTGTTTAAAGGACAAGCAGTATTCGTTTTTGTCCTCACCATTACATGAAATCAATTCAACACATTTGGAAAAGCCTTTCAGATTGAGTGGCGACATTATGTATGCTTTGTTTGAATTGTTCTGTATCAAACTATATTTATTGTACACCGAAACCAAATATACTACTGTACATTATTTGACTGTTTAGCACCGTAGTTGTTTGTAAATGCTAGACATCTCCATATTCTCCATATTCATGTTCTGTTTGGATCTGCTGTTACAATAAGTATTTACAATTTCAACCATTGTGTTCTGTGCAGCAACTCGGCATCAGAGGAGTCCAACCGCTCCGCGTCAGAGTCTGGGAGCCAGTCTGAGAGTGAGCATGGCAGCGAGAGGAAGCAGCGGTCCCACCACTCGGAGTCCAACACTTCCTCCGAGTCAGAGAGCCATTCTGAGTCAGAGGGCGAATCAATAGGGTCCAAGTCACAGCAGGCTGCAGCCGAAGTCAAAGACAAGCCAGTCAGAAAGAAGGAGAGCCTGGCAGATGTGAAAAAGGTACATTGGTCCAGGTCCACTATTTTGGTCCATAATTGTGGTGGCTAGTGCGCCATTGAGGAAGCAATGATTATGGCCTTGAATCATTTTTAGATTGAGCAGTTTTAATGAAGGCTGCTTCGATCTGATTTGGGAATTTTGATCAATAACACACAGGGACTCTTTAGATATTGCATGTGTAAAGCCTTCGGAAATATTCCATATCAAAGTACTAACTCAGCTGAATGTTTTGTATTGTGGATACAGATGTGGGAGGAGCATCCAGATGTGTACGGGGTCAGGAGGTCAAATCGTAGCAGACAGGAGCCTGCTCGTTTAAACATTGGAGCTGGGGTAAGAATGTGCTCATTAAAATGTAGAAAAAAAGTTGCTGCTTAAACCGGATTTTGCCATGATATGTCTGCCAACATGGTGCCAACTGCACCGTCTGATAACAGGAGAAGGACACGCCTCTTCCAATGTTACTTTTAAGGCTTCTTCCTTTTTCCCTGTTCGGGGGAATGTTTTCTACACGGTCTGCTAATTTCCTTTTTAAATGTCTGATCCTCGCCCTCTCCCCAAGTGTTATGTATGCCATCTAGTGGATATTGTGTGGAAGTGCTGCTATCTCTTAAAAATGATAAATAGTGATACTGTGTTGTATTGTGATCCTATTTCAGGGGAGCAGTGACTCTGAAAACGAAAGCCCTAAGAGAAGAGGCACAAGGTCCAAGAAAAGAGAGTAAGTACAGACAGTGATGTTGTTGCTACTATACAGTTGTTTTTAATTTGTCATATTTTTTGTTAAGTCTAAATGTTTAAGCATTTTTAACCATCTTCATTAGTTATTGGGTATCTGTTTGCTTGGGTTGGGTTTTTTTATTTTAAGCTGTAGCTAGCCATAGCTTTATTCAAGCACAAATTGAGTTGCTTTTTTAAATAATAAAATTGAATTGGTCTGAAGTCAATTTTACGAGAATTCAAAATTGGCAAAGGGTGAATTTCGAGGGTGAACTTGTATTTCTTTTTGAAAGAAATACCTGGGATGATGACTCAAATGAGGAAGAGGAGGATTCCAGCAGTGCAGACAGTGATCAGGAAGAGAAAGTTAGATCCAGAAGACTTCCTGCTAGAAGGTAAGAGTGGAGCTTAGCCTGACCACCAGACAGCTACCCACTGGTCCGCGCAATCTCATTCCATTCCTGTTCATTTCTTATGTTATTATTTTACTGTTTGTGTAATTTGTACATTAATATATATTTGTATGTTTCTTTTTTGTCATTTCAATTATTATTATTATTATTGCCTAATTCAGCCAGTTCTAATACTGAACAGCCCGTTGGTGTTAACAATCACAGGCTAAATGTTGTTTGAAGAAACTGCACAAACGTAACTTCTTTGTAATGTTTTTGCACCACGGCATTAACGAGAGATAATGTGCTACATTTTCTAACGTATCTTAATGAGGTTGCTGTTTCCTGTTCTAGATGAAATGATAGGGTGGGACGGTTGAGGTTTCTTTGATGCTTTGGTTTTTTTTTTTTTTAATCACCTATATCGTCTCTGATCTGTCCACAGACCACAGAGTAAATCAACAGCCAAGAAACAATCCCAGAAGGGAAGGAAATCCAGGAAACAGGAGTCATCAGGCGAAGATGACGAAGACGATGACGACGATGATGATGACGATGATGAAGATGACGACGAAGACACTCCGAAGAGACAAACTCGGGGCAGGGCTGCAACAAAAGTCAAAAGGTATTTTCTCCACCGTTCTTGTAAGAGATATATATTGAGAACCAAAGCAGAGACAATCTTGTACTCATTTGCCCTATCCAGATAGACATTGATCGCAGCTAATTTCTTATTATTCTTCTGATTGCTCTTTCAAGATTCAAACCATTCTTCCTCTACTCTGCACACCTCATACATGGGGTCATTCACGTGTAGTTTTTCTTTTTGTGTGTTTTGGATGAACCCTACAATTTGGTTCCACCCCAGGCGTGCAAAGAAGATAAAAAGGCGCGAGCCCCCACCCGCACAAGATAAAAAAAGACTTGATGAAGCCAAGGAAATCTGTCATGATAGCACCAATGTGAAATATAACTCTTCTGTCTGTAGGGGCCTATATTTAGTAGGCCTATACCAAATATATTAAAAGGTCTCTCTAACAAATATGCATCTCAAATTATACAATATATAGGCCTAACACTAAATACAATAACTCGCATCGCGAGTATAGAGTTCTCAACAGCTTGGTTTGTTATTATTCATTCGCTAACTATGTAATTTAGAAGGTTAATGAAGGTTTGGATGGAAGCGCACCGCAGTGATTTTAGTTCTTGATTTTTAGTTGTGATTTTAGTGATACAAATCAAAATGGCTTGTTGAAAAAAGGAGCGTGAAGGACACTGAATTCTTCATCACGGATATAATTGTGTATTCCGTCTGTCTGAAACAAATCAAAAGGATTAAATGTCTCTTAAACGAATCAATCAAGTTTTAGGATAGGCTATAATATAACACTAAATACAATAAGTGTGTGTGTTGTGTCGGACACACATCACCATATGCGCAGAGTAACTGCTTGATTCGATATTCGTTTGTTAATATAATTACCAGTGTTGACTTGTCCCTCAAAGGAATATGTCCGTTAAATTGTACAATCTGGCCAATAAAACAAATTGTACTGTGTAAATTGTGTAACTAATTGTGTGGGCACACATCGCGCAGAGTTCTCAACTGCGTGATTTGTTAATATTCGTTCTTTCAAATAATTATAGAATTAAAAAAGTTGTTGCCATTGTTATTATATCCTACCTTATCTCCTAACAATGTAGGCATTTCCTTGTGTAACCCCTCAAACGAAAAACACTACAGCCATTCTGTCTGGGGAATAATATCCACTAAACTTGATAGGCCTAATAGGCTACATCGCGTGACTTATAGTTCTGATCGTGAATGATAAATACATAGATACATCTTCCAAATGCAAAATGCAGCTTGAGATTAAACTAATGTCTGTTAGTCTAATGTCTAAAGTTATGCACACGGATCGTGGAATATACATGTGTAATTAGCACTGTCATGGTTCGACATGGAAATGGGCGACACTGGGTTGGGGGTGTCCTCGCAGGGTCGACCCTCGTGCGCGTGTACCATCGGAGCACTAGTCGCAGTTGCTTTGTTCATTCGTTATTGAACCACCCTTGTGCCTCGTCTTGTGTTTGTTTTTGGCAGTTACAAGGAGGACCAGCATGACTTTGAGACGGACTCTGACGACCTGATAGAAATGGCGGGGGACATCGCCGAGGAGCAGCAGGACGATGACAGCGAAACCATCGAGAGGGTGATGGACACACGGATGGGCAAAAAAGGAGGTAATGTGTCTTCTGTTGACATTCTGACACTTAAAAAATATATATAGGTATGAGTTTTTGTTTACATTCATAATTACATTTGTCTAAGTGCAGAGTAAGTATATGAATCACAAGTTTTGTGTTTTTGTACAAAAATCTTTAAATTGTATTTTCAGCTACGGGAGCCTCAACTACTCTGTATTCTGTGGAGGAAAACGGAGACCCGTCCGAGGGCTTTGATCAGGAGAAGGACGAAGGGGAGACCCACTATCTGATCAAGTGGAAGGGCTGGTCCTACATCCACAGCACATGGGAGAGCATGGACTCTCTGACCCAGCAGAAGGTCAAGGGGCTCAAGAAGCTTGATAACTTCATAAGGAAGAACGATGAACTCACCTCTTGGTAAGACAAAGAAAAAATGTATGCATTTGTTTTTGTGAAAGAGATTTAATATTTGTTTTCTTTTAAAAATAAGATTGCATTAATTCATTGTCGTCGGTAGGTTGAACAAGGCATCCCCAGAGGATATCGAGTACCACAACTGCCAACAGGAGCTCTCTTCTGACCTGAGCAAGCAGTTTCAAATAGTAGAGCGAGTCATTGGTAAGATGTGCAACACATTATTGTAGTTATTGTTATTATTTTTATTCTTTGTATGATTTTACCTTTAATGTGACTGATCTGGTCTGAATCTGACATATATTCTCATTGACAGCAACAAGGACTGGGAAGACACAAGGGACATCAGACTTCCCCAGTGAGTTCCCTTTCTGCCATTTACTGTCAGTGGCGGCAGTTCACTTTGTGTCTCTCCATTTTATTATCACAATTCATCACACAGATTGTTGTGTGTGGATTGATTTGGATTTTTTTGGATCCTAAACAGTCCACAGTCACAAGTTGGCGTCCTCATCCAACGAGCCGGAGTACTTGTGCAAGTGGATGGGCCTGCCGTATGTGGAATGTAGCTGGGAAGACGGAGCCCTGGTCAAAAAGAAATTTCCCAACTGTGTAGCCGGCTTCGACAACCGGAACTCCAGCAAAACCGTTCCTTCCAAAGACTGCAAAGTAAGTGTGAGTAATATCGAATTTGGAATGATATTACAGTATTTTGGCTTTTGTTACCTTTTTTTTTAGAGGTATGAGAATGTGTTATTAAATATTATTGATGCATTGCTTTGTAACTGTAATTGCAGGTGTTGAAACAACGGCCAAGATTTGTTGCCCTAAAGAAACAACCGGATTATATCGGAAGTGAAACCCTAGAGCTGAGAGACTACCAGTTGGATGGGCTCAATTGGCTGGCCCACTCGTGGTGCAGGTACAAAAAAATGTGCTTCTATATAAAATTCTCTGTTATTTATCCTTTTAGTTCTAGACAATGTGGTCTGATTCGAAAGCTGGAGGGGAGATACAACCCATAAACATGTGGCAGGATATATTCTAGTGGTTAGGGTGTTTGACTCGCAGCCAAAAGGTTCTCGGGTCAAACCCCAAATGTCTGCAGTCTACCTGTCTCTAACAAGCTAAATGCTAAACGACTAAATGGTAATAGTAAATCATGAACTAAATGTATGATTTGTTGCATCTTGCGCAGGTGCAACAGTGTTATCCTGGCCGACGAGATGGGGCTGGGGAAGACCATCCAGACCATCTCCTTCCTGTCCTACCTGTTCCACCACCACCAGCTCTACGGGCCCTTCCTGCTGGTGGTGCCTCTGTCCACGCTCACCTCCTGGCAGAGGGAGTTTGAAACCTGGGCGCCCGACATGAACGTGGTGGTGTACATAGGCGACGTCATGAGCAGGAAGACGGTGCGCGTGGAAACTCGCTGTTGAGCCGTTATTATTTGTCATCTCTCTGGGAATGGTCTGTTAATCAAGGTTTTAATGCTTTGTTCTCAATAGATCCGGGACTACGAGTGGGTGAACCATCAGACCAAGAGGATTCGCTTCAATGCACTTTTAACCACGTATGAAATTCTTCTGAAAGACAAGGTATGTACAACATCCTGTATAAGCAA
>OMNR01100191.1:3392-13962 GCA_900303205.1 Mora moro
CGAGTGCTCGTGACAACCTCCTCCTCGTCTCCCCAGACCGTCCACCCCTCCCCACTCCAACATGGCGTCCACTGCTTCATATTTAATATCACACTTCAAGCGTCACTCCCTCTCCTTTATGTTCTATGCTACCGATTCCCCAAACACACACACACACACACACACACTGATCAGTCATTTTCGATATATAATGACGCACGTGTGTGTCAGTGTGTGTGTGTGTGCGTGCGTTTGCCGGTTTCCTTAGGGACACTCTGAGCCCATCACACACACACACACACACACACGCGCACACACACACACACGCGCGCACACACACACACACACACACACACACACACACACACACACACACACACACACACACACACACACACACACACACACACACACACACACACACACACACACACACACACACACAAACACACACAGACAGCTTGTCACTTTGCATCAGTGACAGACCACCACAGGCGGAAGAGCTGCCCAAACCAGAAAACAACAGCAGCAGCTGTGCGACTTGCTAGTTGTGAATGTGTACAATCGTGTGTGTGTGTGTGTGTGTGTGTGTGTGCATGTATGTGTGTGTGTAGTTAGCAGTAGAAGGAGGGCACTTTAACAGCTCTACACACCTAGCTTAGCGGTGGTATGCGTCCCGCAAGACGAACAAACTGATCCCATGATGCTGCTGTTTGGAGCCTAGAGGGAGGGTAAGTCCACATGAATCATTTTAACAATGACTCTTTACAAAAATGATGATTGTTATTTGAGCGTCTTCCATAAGGATTCTAAATATCTCAAAGAAGGGCTTGGAAGGGGATATCACAATGAGCATAATAGTTATAACGTTCATTCATTCTCCATGTTGCCATGGATTGTTTAAAAAATGTATTTAAAAAAAATTGTCTTTTGCTTTGGTATTTATTTATTTAATTATTGCATCATGCTGGTACTTGATCTGAATGTAAACTGTTCATATAATGGTTTGATGTGCTGTCGTTCATCCCCTCCACCAGGCCTGAGATGTGTCCGTGCCCTCCATGCAAATACCGGTGGCACACTCCTCCGAAAGGGAAGAAGTAAAATATTTGGACAAGGTAGTCATTACATTTGTCATACGTCTGCTATGCAAAGCTACAAGGCTTTAAAAATGTGTTAATAGCCTAGTAAAAATAGCACAGGAAAACACCCTGCACACATGACATAGGTGTTGTTATGACAAACAATTGAGATGCAAAATTGTAACTTGAAAAATAAATTAATACAAGTATAAATACTGTAACATAGACACACCATCCACTATGCTCATGCTACTATGCTACTAAGTTATAAAAGTGTAGATTCTGAATTTCTAAAAAGTTAAATGATGTTCTCAATTAAAAATTGAATTTATTATTTTTTTCCTCCATTTTAATTCCTAAACACAGCGGTAGTACAATTCACTTCAAGGCAGGGTCCACAAATTAAACCTGCCACCAGCCAATGGCGGATAGATGTGACTAAACATCTAAAACAATTGCAAAATACTTCTAAAAGTACATGTTGGACCCTACTTCCGAGCATGTTTGTCTCATGGCAAACGGTTCTTTGCTCTTGCTTCATGAAGAAGTGAGAAGTGAGCACCCACACAGGAAATGTGGTCAAGACCGTTCCGGGTGGTAGCTAGGTAACACGAATAAAGTAACAAATACCGGTATACACAAAGAATTAAAAAACAAAAACGAGAGTGCTATCCAAAGAGGAAATGGTTAGACCTAAATTAGGTAGAAAGAGAACTAAGGGGGAACTAGAAGTTCAACACATGAATCAATTCAACAATTGACATGAGTGTGGATATTGACGTTTAGACGTTTATGTGTGGTCATATTTTATCAAGGGCATGGGACCTTAGTCACCATACCCTTGGAGTATGAACACTGCAAGACAGAGGCGGTTCAACTGTTCCTGTGCAACTGTCTCTCTTTCTATTCTTCCTTCCTCACTCTGTCACGTTCTCTGTCTCACGCACGTCGCTTGAGTGTTTTTTTCGTTCATGTCAGGAAGTACACATGGTGCTTTTGAAAAGCGTTTTGTCGTTGCACATCATATCTGCGATGCCGCGACAAAATAGTGGGCCGTAAGTCAAACCTTCCGCAAAAGATAAGATATATTTGCTGTACCAGTGGTAAGTTTAGTGTACCTGGGATGATTGCTTTTTTGTTAATTTACATGTGCGCAATGCTACATTTCAGAGTTGTAATGCTTTGTACCATACGTGAGTAAGCTAGCATTATGCTACTACTAACTTCTAATACCTCAGAAATATATTGTTGTCTCTTCCGAACAAATGTACTTGTAAGTCACTTTGGATAAAAGCGTCTGCTAAATGCCCTAAATGTAAATGTAAATGTAATACATTTGCTTTGCGTTAAGCCATAAGGGAATGTTGTTTTCCCCTTTCTGTAGTACATCTTCATGTTTTCTTTGTATTCTTGTGTGAGCATTCGTGTTTTTACTTTTCTACACCATAATATGTCTATGTAATATGATTTTACTCGAACAGACACAGGTCTTTAGAAATGATGTCACGGAAACCTACAGATACCATTTGTCTTTTGGTCGCACGACTCAATGATGGTGTGACCTAAATCGCCCGTCTTCGTATCTCGTTCCCATAGCACAGCACATCGCCTAGAGTCCCTCGACAGAAAGGACCAGACCCACGCCCACGCCGATGGAGCAGGCCAGCATCCGCTCCTCTCTATCAGATGACGGAGAATCCCCTCTCCGGAAGGAACCGGAAACAGCCGCAGACCACCCGCCGCAGGTCAACGGGCAACCAGCGGAGACGGGGCCCGCGGAGGAGGTGGGGATCGGGGGGGAGAAGCGCGGCAAGGACCCCTCCCCCGGCGGTCGTCTGGGGCAACTGGAGGACCTGGAGGAGGCAGACCTATGGGAGACGATCGTCTGCCCGGTGTACACCATGACCCGCACCGCCCCCGCCCTCTCTTTCGCCACGGTGCAGTGGGACATGCCCGACCCTTCCCTGGGCAGGACAGACCTCGGTGACACCCGCCAACTGGACTCCATGGAGGAGGAAGAGGAGGAGGAGGAGGAGGTGATGGCCGGTCTGGAGGACGTGCCGACGCTTCGGCCATCCAAAGACGTACGCTCTGAGCGCTGTGCGCCCCAGGAGGTCACGGAGGAGCGGGATGGGTTTGAGGCGTCCTTGGAGAACGGCGGCGATATTTCTGGGGTACGTATGTTCCTACCGCGAAGACGAGACTCGTCACATGCGGGTTCTTCTGCCGTCACTAGTCCCGATGTGTTGGTGTGGACGTCTGTGTGTGGACGTCTGTGTGTGGGGACTTACGTAGAGGGTGTGCACATTGGTGGGTGTATCATGACAAGTGGTAATATATTACTCAGCAAATCACAAAACCCTAAGCTTACAGCCTGAAGCCAATGTTAATCACAAGTTGTCTCTGGTGTTAAGCTTATGGGCGTCGCTAGTTCTGATGGGACACACAGACTTTCTACGAGAGTTAAGTGTGTTGAGCTGGAGTTTCACTTTACTACAGCAGGGAGCACCCTAAAACGCTGCCAAAGTAAAGTATGTTACCCATTGTATGCAGTAAACGGTTATGTCTGACAGGAGTGATCTCTGACAGAACTGTACTCCGTGTTGCAATCTGCAGTCATGTGACTCGGTGGGCGAGGAGCAGGCGACACAGGAAGTGGAACATCTGGTGTGGCGGTTGTCAGAGCACGTTAGTGGTGAGCGTGTGTTACCTTGATCATTTCATTTCATTTCTTCATTTCATTTCATTTCATCATTTATATGAATAGAAATAGAAAAGGTCCACCTAGCTAGTTTGTCCTCATTATATATATATATATTACACAGCTGCTTTACTCATTGTCTGGAGATTTCATCTGAATGGATCCATGTTTAAATTTATACCCAAGACATTCACTTCTCTAATTGCCTCTCTCTCCAGAAGCCATAAAGAGTCCAGATTTAGAGGAGGAGGAGGAGGTAGTGCCAGTAAGAGTGGTTGCTGCAGCTCATCCTGCTGATGCACAGCCTCTCCCTGAGGAGGTGTTCTGCTCAGGTCCTGAGAAACCAGAGACGCTGTTCGTCTACATGACCACACTGACTCAGGGCTCCGGGAGTGGGCTCCAGGAGCCCGCGTCTTCGTCTTCGTCAATGAACTCTGCCGAGGGAGAGGAGGACGGGGACCTCTGTGGCGAAGAGCGCGGCGATCCGAAGGCCGGCGGTGGCGCGTGAGTACAACTTTACGACCTTACCTGAGGAACTGAGAAACCTTCTTCTTTGCTTTGTTTGTCCGAGTAAAAGCAAGCATGCCGATTACTAATTGTAATGCGGTTCCTGTGATCCGCACACTTTATCGATCCATTTCCCATCCGTGCACAACATTCAAATGACATTCACTGTTTCTCCCTGTTTGTTTTTCTTCCAGGGACGCGAGCGGTGAGCCGATGCAAATCGACAGGGCGGGGGAAGCGAGGGCAGGGGCGGACCGAGAGGGAATGAATTCAGATGTGACGGCGCGGTGCTCGGAAGTAGACGCGGATGCCGAGGGGGAACTACCAGAGCTCACTGACGACACGACAAAGCCACGCCGAGAGTTGTCAGAAGGGTTGCACTCACAGGATGCCTCTCCTCAGAGGGTTTCGGAGAACAGTAAATATTTGTTAGACGTGTCGTCTGAACAGCCGACATCGGCGGGATCTCGGGCGACGGAAGCCCAACCCTCGGAGTTAAACCAACAAGGAAAAGTCGATCAGCTGGAGCACGCGGAACACACGGCGGAGGTCGAACAGTTGGGGGAACCACAACCCGAGGAGACCTCGTCGGAGGTCCCGAGGGATGGGACCTGGTTTGAACTTGGAGGGGGAGGAACTGAAACCAGACAGGATGGAGTAACGGAGGCGACGGGCGTTTCTACAAATCCACCGTGTGTACCATCTGTTCCAGAACCCGACCAGACCGCCGAGCTGGTCTGGAAGCCACGGATACCGGAACACTGTGTCGCTGGACCGGTAGCGCCGTCCCCGAGGCCTGCGCGGCCACAGGAGACCGCGGAGACCGAGCTGAGCGAGTTGACTTCGGCAGAGCGACCAATGGACCGATCACAGCAGCTTGATGAGGGGGCAGAATGTCCTGTGGGCTCCGGTGATCTGCCCACTGACGACGACACCGCCGCCGCCGCCGCCGCCGCCGCGACCAACGGGGACGAGTCCGAAGAACCGGAGGCGCTCCACATGAACGGGGGTGGGGTGGACCGCGAGAAGGCTCGGCGCCTGGCTGAGAGGCTGTTCAAGCTGGAGGAGGTCCAGCGTGTGGCTGTGGTCAAACACATGGACAAAGAGTAAGGAGATGTCTGCTGGCTGACCGTGTTCTTCTCAGGTCCTGTCCTAAAATAAGTTCATCAGGCTGCAGGTTCTGCATGCAGATCCAGGCCACGCCGTGGTTGTACGTCGCTGTGCTGTGCTCTGGTCTGAACATAGTATTATACAAATATAGCTGAAGCTTAATACGAACGTGGTACGTGTACGTAGTAAAGCCGGGAACTATGCATGAATGATATGAAGCATATGTTATGAATATTGTACGTCTCACTAGGAGTGAGCAGGGTCCAAAATGACCTTTTAGGAGTTTGTCTTTTCACCTGCCAGAGTGGAAAAATCTACTAAAAATACCCTTTTCACCTGCCAAATGGTCAAATCTATCCACCATTGGCTGATGGCAGGTGTTAAAGGTGCTATATGTAAAACATTTACTGTACTAAATCATAAAGTCGAAATACTGGCTTCTCCGACAACAATGGTACAGCCAGTATGTTCTCCTTTGAAATGTTCTCCGCGGCGTGTTTGCTATTCCCCGGGTTGCCAGATATACAACAAATTGGCACACAAACACAGCGTGCTGCAGCCATGGACGCAAGCAAGCAAACAAACTGAATCAACTGTTGACCTAAAAAGCCTCGTCCTCTTTCAAAGAGCTCTTGCTAAAACACAGGTAAATCTCTGAGTCTTAATCTAATCGCTCGTCTCATATACTGTAACGCTCGGCTCGTCTTGCGCTCGTGTCCGCTCAGTGTCGTCAACCTGGCAACACGCGCGGAGACAACACTCTCCAATATTGTGAATTTGGACTGCAGTACCCATTTTAAAGGCTCGGTGTCATTGTGACATACAGCTCCTTTAATTTTGGACACTTTGCGAGGTCTCCAAGCAAGAGTATAAACAGAAGAATATTGGGAATATATAGTGAGGTAAACAGCTAAAATGTATCATCCTCTGTCAAAAATAGTTTCGGTGCCCTTTTGAAGAGCTTTCACACACACGCGGGCTTTCAGTTCCTTAACTTTGGCAGGCCAGCCATTGTGTGCTTGGTTTGACATACAGAAGAAGATGAGATAACCGCAATAACCCCCCCCCCCCTGGGAGGGAAGTCTTGAAATTACGTATAATCGAATGTTGTGAAATGTGTGCCTGACCCCAAACACTTTGTTCCCAATCTAGCAATGACTTCAGCAGGGCAGTGGGAGCGGAGTTCCTCGGCTTCTTTGATTTTGGAGGCCAGCCTCTGGACGTCGCCCTGAGGTGAGAGCCCATGACGGACGGAGCCGCGTTTTTTTACATAGTGTTGTCAACCCAGTTTGAAGGTACACGATGCTACACCATTTAGCGTGCAAACAAGTTTTCTCTCTTTATTGTGTTTGTCTTTGTCGTTTGTTCAATTCCAGGTCTTTCCTGAAGGAGGTGGTGCTGATAGGGGAGAGCCAAGAGAGAGAGCGAGTGCTGCAGCATTTCTCCACTCGCTTCCACCAATGTAACCCTGAGGTCTCTTCTTCCCCAGGTCGGTGAGCAACCGCCGGATAATAATAATAATTATTATAATTATTATTAACAATCATCATAATAATAATAATAATAATCACTCAAGATACCACTAGCAGTGTAGAGGCCAGCGCATGCGTCATTTAGTTTTTGTATTTTTAATTTCTAATCACTTCATCTATAGGGGCAGTGCTAACCCTCACCTGCGCTATGATGCTCCTCAACACTGATTTGCATGGACAGGTGGGCTCTAAAAATAACTAACAGGCTTCTTAACCAAAATATATGAATATATATATCTATATTTTGTTGTTGTTGTAAATCTTTTTTTATTGTTTTTATTAGTACTTTTAGTAATGGTTTTAATAATAATTAATAATCTTAATAATAATTGTCATTATTTAATAAGCTTAACGTTATTAACCCAGTCTGTGTGACATTATATCCTCCGTTATGTGGCCGCGTTGCGTTCACAGAACGTGGGAAAAGCCATGTCTACCTCCGACTTTGTGTCCAACATGGATGGCATGAACGACGGCGAGAACTTCAACAAGGACCTGCTCAAAGTAAACACCACCCACTACTTTCTTGCTCTTTTCGGTAATTACCGTTTTATGAAAGTATTTGCGTGTGATCAAAAGCCTGTGTTTACATCTCTACGTTACCTTTCAGAGCTTCTACAACTCCATTAAGGGTGAACCGCTGCAGTGGGCCGTGTGAGTAATTGTGAAGCCTAGTTCAGATCAGTCTCAAAGAGATTCACCGTGTCGAATCGCAGTGTGTTTTTTTTTTAACATAGTGATGTGTGTATCGATGTTTAAATGTGGCAGATAATAGACCACTACAGTGGTCCTACAGTGACCACAACACACCAAAAGTAAACGCCGATACTTATTATAAAAGTGGAAGTATCGCCACGTTGAAACGTAGTTTCTCGCCGGTTGCCGAGAAGCGCAGCGTTGTCATTCAGTCGTCTCTCTCTCTCTCTCTCTCTCTCTCTCTCTCTCTCTCTCTCTCTCTCTCGGGGGTGAAATACGGCCCCTGAAGTTTGTGTTTTGTTGTTGTTTGTTTGAGCCGATGCGTTGCCAGCTTCCAGCTCCTGGCATGACTGTAGTAGTAGTAGTAGTTGTAATTGTGTTATTTGTGGTAGTAGTAATTGTGTTATTATTAGAAGTAATTGTGTTATTAGTGGTAGTAGTAATTGTGTTATTATTAGTAGTAATTACATTTACATTTAGGGCATTTAGCAGACGCTTTTATCCAAAGCGACTTAATAATTGTGTTATTAGTGGTAGTAGTAATTGTGTTATTAGAAGTAATTGTATTAGTGGTAGTAGTAACTGTTATTAGTGGTAGTAGTAATTGTGTTATTAGTGGTAGTAGTAATTGTGTTATTATTGGTAGTAATAAGTAATTGTGTTTATTAGTGGTAGTAGTAATTGTGTTATTAGTGGTAGTTTTGCATTCATTATTATTTTTGGTATTACTATTGTTGATAATGTTGTTGTTGCGGTGATGTTGCTGGTGGTAGCGGCAGCAGTAGTGGTAATAGTAATAGTAGTAGTATAGCGGTAGTATATTACATTTCATACCACTATCATCGCGCACCTCTCACCCGAATCGTGTCCATGCCCCCCTGAAGGGACAAGGAGGAGCTGAAGATGCTGTCCATGCTGCAGGACGAGGACCCGGACGAGGATGGCGTGCTGCGCTCCAAGAGCAACCCCTTCCAGGACATCCCCCACGACAAGAAGGCCATGGTGTACAAGCAGGGCTTCCTGCAGCGCAAGGCCCACGCCGACATAGACGGCAAGCGCAGTGAGTACCGCGCTGGAGCCGCGTTGTTCCTGCCTTTGTTTTCGTTGGTTGTGTCAGGAATATATGTAGAAATGTACCTCACTGAGTTATCACACTTTGTACTCGAGCATGATTTGTAACCATGTTGGCAAGTAGACTATTGAACTCTGATCTCTAATCTATTGTTACTTGTCCTAAAATAGACAATATACATCTTAAGGAGGCTAGAAAATCAAGGACAGTGTAACTATTTAGGCGTGTTATGGGATCAAAGGAATACTCAGACTTTTTTGGGAAATAACGTTGTTTACCACGTACCCATCAGCAAACAAGATGCACCGTATTTTCTCAACTAGCCCATCGCTTGATTCGGTCGAGTTAGCATTTGACCGAGTTAGCCAAAATCAATGGGAGCAGGTGAGGTAGACTAGCTCCATCAGTGAAGCGAGGGTAAAGTACGCCATTCCAGCTTCGCCAAAGTGAAGATATTTAAGCGATTTCACTCATCTCTTTGTGAAGGCATCTTGACTGTTTTAGAGCTACATTTTGAGTTTGTTTATCTTTCGTCCCCTGTGTGACGTCATGAGCATGGGCAGTTTGCACCCGAGTATAGTTTGAGTATTTTTGTACCAAAAAACAACAACCTCCAAATGTAGCTCTGAAACAATCAATGTGTTGTTGTTTGTTTTGTATTTCGATTCATTGTTCAAAAAGGGACAAGTGAAATCGCTAAAATATCTTTACTTTGGTGAAGCTGGAATGGTTTAGCCTGACTTAGCCTGTTTCATTTACATTCACATTTACATTTAGGGCATTTAGCAGACGCTTTTATCCAAAGCGACTTACAAGTACATTTGTTCGAAAGAGACAACAATATATTTCTGAGGTAAATAAAGATATGAATAGAGCAGGTCTTCCAGCATTCCAAATTGCAGGGTAATAGCAGAATATCGAGCGTCTCTGCTGTCCTGACGACGGCGGGTAGCTCATTCCACCACTGTGGTGCCAGAACAGAGAAGAGTTGGGACTTGGCAGAGCGATGTTTGCCGGTTCGGAGTGATGGTGGTACCAGTCGTCCCGCTGAGGTTTTTGAGCGGAGTGTTCGGGCTGGTATGTGGGATCTGACCAGTGTTTGGAGGTAGGTCGGTGCCGTTCCGACGACCGCCTTGTAGGCCAGGACCAGTGTCTTGAATCTGATCCTGGCGATTACCGGAAGCCAGTGGAGTTATTTGAAGAGAGGGGTTACATGAGAGAATTTAGGTAGGTTAAACACCAGACGCGCAGCTGCGTTCTGGATGCGTTGCAGTGGTTTAATTGCGGAGGCCGGGAGTCCAGCCAGGAGTGAGTTGCAGTAGTCAAGGCGAGTGATGACTAGGGCTTGGACCAAGATCTGTGCCGCTTCCCGTGTGAGGAAGGGCCGGATCCTGCGGATGTTGTAGAGTGCAATTCATTCTACAAGATCGTGAAACAGAGGTGATGTTAGCATTACAGCACAGTTGGTTATCTAGTACTACTCCAAGGTTTCTTGCAGTGGTTGAGGGAGAGACTTCGATGTCCTCGATGGAGATTAGTAGATCCATCTGAGGGCAGTCTTTCCCCGGCATGAAGAGAAGCTCCGTCTCACCAGATTGAGCTTCAGGTGGTTGGCAGTCGTCCATTTGCTGACGTCAGCCAGGCATTTGGAGATGCGTGTTGCACCCTCACACATTCACACACTAGCATGTAGATATATGGACGCCTTTACATGGGACATGATTGATTTTTCAATCATAATGCTTTTTCCCCCGGGAGCCCGGGTGTGTTTGTGAGTCTGTGTTGCTTTATCTTTCTGTCACACTGAAAAAGGGAGCAGCACTGGTAGGGCCAGGCAGTGAGTCATCAAGTCATCCATGTCGCCCCGTCCCAGACGGAGTGTGTATCAGCT
>OMNR01100202.1:0-13507 GCA_900303205.1 Mora moro
ACACACCATCCCTGATAAGCCGCTGATTGGATCAGATAAGACACAATAACGGAGCGGCGCGATGATATTAGTCGGACACCCTCTGTAAGGTGTAGGCTGTGACCAGTCAGGGAAGCTGAAACTGAAAATCAAACAAAGGGAAAACAACCCCATGCACAGTTCTGTGTACACAGCTCTGTGTATGGGGGGGATGTGATGCTTCGTTTTCAGAATTCATCGAAAACAAAAAAAAAAAAGGACAAAGAAATCTAATGGAAGTCGATTATATGCCATTGGAGAAAATGGATGGCTGTTACATTTTGTCTCCCCCACACACCAGTCCGTCACAATTAATAAGATCGCGCTATAGGTATACTGCACTTTATTCCGATGTTGATTTAAAAACACATGAATTATGCCTACGCATAATAAAGAAACACCTATTATGCATTATTTTAAGATTGGGTGTATTCACATGTCAGTCTGCTGTAAATATCCATAATATAAGGCCCGCGTTTCATTGATTATTCACAGTCCCACTCATCAAAATCAAACACTTACCTCTTAATGTAGTTTTTTCCATAGAGGATTTGCTGCAATAGCGTGACAAGTCCAAATGCGCAAATAAAGATAAAACAAAGAGACCTATTGCCGAGTAAATCTTTACTCGACGTCGGGTCGGAGTATCCCATCCTTCGGCGCAGCATCCACGGCTCCCTGAGTCCCCACGGTAGGATTCTGCCGTCGACGCATGCAGGGTCGAATATATCTCACAGGCTTCTTTTAACCACTCGATGGCACATTGTCAAACGGTTGGGCTCAACACATGTAACGGCTCGGTGCGCACAGCCTGCAACTCATCACTAGCCTTTATTGACTTGGTGTTTGTCGTCAGTTGAGATCCAGTCCTGCGTCGAGAGCTCAAGCAGCCGATGCAGATATGGTCCAAAATATTACAGACGCTCCATGTGACCGCGATGCGCAAACGCTATGTTTTTTTTGTTGTTGTTTTTTTTTTTATTAACAACACGCCAGCATAAATTAATGTTATCCAGTTGTGTAAAGATAATTATGTGCGGTGTTAATGTTAAATCCGAGTGAATGGCGCGTTACAGAAATCTGAAACAACGACACGAAAAGCCACTCATGGGCTGCGCTGAGAGGGCGCCTCGTCTCGCTGCAGATGCCTGCTAGTCAAAAAGCAAGGTCGCCCACTGTAGGCTAGACTACAGCTTGCGCAAGAGCGCACATCTACCTTCAAATCCAATGTAAACAAATATTGGCCCTTATGTAACCCCCTCGCTCCCTGCGCAGAGTAGTAGACCTACCCATGTGGCATATTGATATGTAAAGCCTGCAAATTACTCCTCATTCAGCTCAGTCTGCACATACACCACACCACCACAGTTCTGTCTTTTGACAACTATATGAACAAGAACACGTTTTTTTCTAGTCATTAAAATAGGTTATCAATATGTCAAGGCTGAATTACTGCCTGGGGAAAGGGGTCAACTGCCACCAGTGGGTTTAGCGCTCTGCTCAAGTCTTATCCCTCTGCTGTAGTGTGGGATCATGGATATGTGGGCCACTGTTTGGCATTCTGGCTTTCTAACCGTGGTGGGGAGGGGGCATGTGATATTGTAATATTGGGCCCAGGGCATCCAGAGGGTTAATCCAACCAAAAATGATGCCAGCCAGGCTTAGTCCCAGCCCTCCAAGGAACGTATGCAGGTTTAAATGAGAAATGTTACGTTAAAATAGAACCATTCACACACACCAGATCGACATGTGGATTGGCCAACTCACCCCACCCCTCATCTCCCAACATGGATGCTTCCCTGGTCCAAAGTCTGTGCTTTGGTTAGGCGTGGGTTGTTACACACACACAGCATATAAATGAACACCATCGTCCTTTGACTCAGCGAAAAGATGAGAATTGCGCTGGCTCTATACCAGGTATTTAAATACCAGGTATTTCCCTCTGGTCAAACTCTGGTTTGGGGACCAGTTGGGTTGGGGGACCACAGTAGAACCGGCTTTTAAACACAGGTTTTCAGTATGAAAGATTAGAGGGTCAGGAATAATGTAAGGAGAAATTGCATGCTATAATTTCTGCTAGTGGTACTACTATATTATTATTATGACCATCACTACTATTACAGCTAGTAGTTCAGGGTGCAATTGTGTCCCTCCATCAGGGACTCTGGTTCACCCACACATCCATGTGGGCTAATTGGATAACTTGAATGTCCTGTAGTAGGTGTAAATCAAACTAACCAGAAGTAAGTCGTGTTCGCACTCATGAGGTAATTGTGGCCACCATCAATCAAAAGCTCTGCAGGATGGTCTGCTGGAATAACAGTCTCCATTAAGCCATAAATAACCCATGTAAACAGATAGTTAATAATAACAACAACAACAGTTAATAGTGTTATTCCTACCCACATAAACACCTACACAAACACAAACAATGGCAGGCATCCTAAAAAGGATTCAATATTGCCCATTGGTTTTCTGTCAAAATACAGCCAATAACTGATAAGTTAACTTACTTCTAAGTTGATAAACCAATAGCTCACACCCTGAAGCATGGAGGGGGCTGTAGTACGACATAGCTGGAAGGAAATATGATGGACCAGATGTGGAACAAAGACAAGTGTTCTGCTGTTCCTTTGGTTTATCAATCTCTAGGGGCGAAATGTATGGATTAGTATTATTACATAATACAAATAAGAATTACAGACCTTTATCTTCACAGACATCAGCAGAGGGGTTATGTATAGCTTGATGTTTCTAATATTGGCGTTATAACATTATAACACTATTATAACAATAAAATGACATGTGTACTGATGAGCCCGCCCACACTGCATCGGGGAGAGGTTGAGAACTGACCCGTGAGAGGTTCTGAGCCAGGCCAGGGCAGTGGTTCATTGCGACCAATGGAAGTGGAAGGTATTGTGGTATACAATGTGAAATTCAGGGCTAGAATTGGAAGCCTCCGCCATCAATCTTCATAATTGATTATAATAAATAATATATTATATATTATATATATTATATACAAAAATATATACTTTATAAATGATTCATGTATTTTATTGTCGGAGGTAATGTATTTTGATTGTTTATACTTTTAGTTAACTCTGGATATTGTTTTGATGTACAATAAGCCACGTTTTCTTATTGTAATACTAATACGTATTTTCTTTAGGACCCGTCTGCCATTACTAACTGTTGTGCAAATACCCAACAGGTAATTTATGTTTTGTGCATTCATTTGAATTTAATATGATGATAATTGCATTCTTCATAATGTGTAAGTTATGTTTACTTGGTTATATTTAAATCCCCTATACAATCATTATTTGTTTTACATTGTACAGTAGACAGACAAGAATATGCCATGGGAGCTGCCACCACCCGCCATTACTAACTGTTTTATTGTGCAAATACCCAACAGAAATAAACCATTTGTAACCCATCCCGTGTGCATCTGGTTGATGGAGGGACAAGTTGGATCACATTGGTGCCATGACCCAGATCATCGAGCTGATGATCACCATCGAACTGGGAGCCATCTCACCATCTTCAGGTCTCAACGGGGGTCAAGAGCCAAATTGCAAATTCTGACATTTTGTTTTATTTGATGTGTATTTTACAAAGTCTTACCGTGAGTATTAGATTAGAACAAAAACTGAATCATTCTGCTGCAATGAATTTCAATGTGGGCAGTTTTTGTTGGATGCTGTCGCTGACTGCAACCCCAAGAGAGCCTGTGTGTCTGTATGTTACTATGCATGAAAGTTTCCTCACTTACACAGAGGTGTGCCGCATCCCGAAGATTAACAGGAAAAGACCGAGACCAGCAGGGCCGAGAGGGCAGACGACCATTGAGTGAGTATTTTTGTCACCTAATGCTATGCTTTGGTCAACAAAGAAATAGCTACAATAGTAATAGCTAATAGCTACAGACTATGAGCGAAATGCTAAACATTTATTTGAAAATCGAACACGTTACATGCGTTGGTTTGAACAAAGTTGTTTTCTATATATGTACATATACAAACTTGATTTTTTTATTTTCACACTAATTGTTATTAAAGTTGGCGAGTTGATGATCCAAGAGGCGCTGCAGGACCTGGTGAATATGCTGAACATGGGTCTTCTCGTCTGGAGAGGAGAGAAGATGAGGACGTCATCCAGGTAAATGAACACCAAGCGATTCAAGCATGTGAAATACTGCTGGAGTGTTTGTGTGCAGAAGGGAAGCTCAAATGGATGGAAGCAGTGCCGCTTGCACTAATGAGTATGAGAATGCAAACTAACCTAACTAATCTAACACCACATGAAATGCTTACGGGTCGACCCATGCCAGTCCCGTTCCTCAGGGGGTGCTACAATAGACCTCATCTGGAGCAGTTAGAGCAGGAACTGAGCACCTGACTGCCATACACAAAGCCATATTTCAAAAGGTGAAGGGGCAACAGAAGGGAGAACGAGCGAAACGGTGGCGGAATCCCGAACAATTGTACCAGGAGAGTGGGTCTACGTCAAAGTATTCAAACGGAAGTGGAACAAGCCAAGACGAGAGGGGCCATACCAAGTGGTCCTAACCACACCAACAGTACTGAAAGTCCAGAACAAGACCGAACGTGTGGTACCACCTAAACCACTGCAGCAGAGCAAGAGATCCAGGCAGAACCTTGAACGATATCAGAAATGACATCAGAACCAATCAGCCAGAGGAACCAAAGGAACTAGAAGAACCAGAGCAGCCAGAGGAACCAGAGCAGCCAGAGGAACCAGAGCAGCCAGAGGAACCAGAGCAGCCAGAGGAACCAAAGGAACTAGAGGAACCAGAGCAGCAAGAGGAACCAAAGGAACTAGAGGAACCAGAGCAGCCAGAGGAACCAAAGGAACTAGAGGAACCAGAGCAGCCAGAGGAACCAAAGGAACTAGAGGAACCAGAGCAGCCAGAGGAACCAAAGGAACTAGAGGAACCAGAGCAGCCAGAGGAACCAAAGGAACTAGAGGAACCAGAGCAGCCAGAGGAACCAAAGGAACTAGAGGAACCAGAGCAGCCAGAGGAACCAAAGGAACTAGAGGAACCAGAGCAGCCAGAGGAACCAGAGCAGCCAGAGGAACCAGAGCAGCCAGAGGAACCAACGGAACTAGAGGAACCAGAGCAGCCAGAGGAACCAGAGCAGCCAGAGGAACCAAAGGAACTAGAGGAACCATTTGCCCAAGAGATCCCCAGCAAGGGGTGAGATAAGCAGGGGATCACCACCAACCGCGAAGGTTGAACAGCTAACCTGAAATCAACAAGGGATCATCACCAATCGCGAAGGTTGGACCAACGGCTGGACCAGACAAGACCAGATCTAAATACACCTGACAAACTGACAAAAATATGGGTTCACCACAAACAGCCTGATAATGGCATCCTTTCAGGAGATTGGGCTGCGGTATGAGAGGTAACGTATGTACACTGCTTCTCATTAGCATGATTTTTGTGCTCCCTATTCTGCGGGAACTAAAGCAGCAGGGTGGAGAATATAAGAATACATCAATATCCACCCCACCACCCGACAAACATACACCTACTGAACTTTACAGACAGGAAAACAAGCAATGTGACAATAGCACCCAGGTTAAGACGTTACAGACTACAGCTAAACCAAAGGCATCTAATGAGCAGGTACCTATAGCTTTACCCCATCAAGTATGCAGGCCAGCCCACACTCATGAACATAGAAAGTGTGATTTGGTTAGAGCGAATCTAAAAGAGGAGAAAAAGACAATGCAACGTTTAACTGAAACTCAAAATAAGACCTCCTTGTTGTCCATTGTAACAGCAGGCAAGCAACACAGTACAGTACGAGGGCAGAAGAATGTATTTTGTGAATGAATGAGGTTTTCGGCCGAGCAAACAGGACAACATGCATAACATGTTACAGTGCTAGTAGACTACCACAAATGAAACCATTGCCATTTGCACCAATGCATTGATAACTACAAAACAAAGGGAAAACGCTATGTGGAATGCATATTATATTTAATGTTAAAAACAGTGCCCAATCAATACTTTTCCAAATTGCAAGGACCTCTTCATGGTAGTGGGGAATGAAAAGTCAAAGGACGTCGTGACGGGAAAAATACAGGCAGTCCTGCAATGTAGCAACTGGTCAGAGTAGGTGTGATATGAGAAGTGATAAAAGGCAACAGCGGTGCTGTTGTTGTTATTGTCTGCATCCTGTTTTGTAATCCCTTTGATTCAGTCAATGATCAGACGAGTGGGACAATATGGCCCAGGAATAAATAATGAAAAGGCAGTAGGGAAGGACTACAGATCCATTGACCCATCACTGATAGAACTACTAACTGTTGATAAGAACATAATATTCCTAGAAGACAAGCGTGACTCAGTGACACAGGTTAGGAGTAAGATGTAATCAAGAATGACTACATAAATAAATGCTAAGCCATAGCTGGATCCATCATGATATGCTTTTGCAATAATAGGGTGACATAAGGAGAATGAACTATGTGACAAAGCTTGCTGAGAATATTTACGATAATGCAATAATGAAGTGTGACTCGTGAAGTCACAAATGGGGGAAATGTGGGAAATAATTAAAAACATGTCATCAAGAAATGAAGTAAAAACTACAAACTATGTAATCGTTTTAAGGTTATTCTTTGTGTTCAAATGTTCATGCTATAACTATAATGGTGTTGCCAACAGGGAACCGTACGGGATGTCAAGTTGACCCAAGCTGATGCCAAAGTTTCCATTTTTTTCAAGAAATGAAAGGGTGAATTAAAACAAAAAGCTACATTTTAGTAATTGGCTTCATACCTAAAAAACAAAGATAACAGGACGAGAAGACTAAGCGTTGGGATAGCAAGATATAATGGCCTATTATAAATGTAAAATAGGGTGTAACTATGTTAAGCATTACATAATCAAAAGAAGGGTTTTTTGTTGAAGGCCCACCACATGGTGGAGCCAGAAGACTATATAAGAAGCTGTATTCACTATCTTGGGGGAGTTGCTCCATGGACCAGCTCGGTTTATTGTAATCTGTTGATTCCTCAGTAAACCACTTCACATTGAACTCTCTTCGCGTTGGACTACGTTATTCTACGTTCTACCATGTTAAGGTTTAAAAAAAAACAGTGTGCGTAAAGATCGACAACAACAAGCCCAGAAGAAGAAGACTTTCTCCCACAATAACCGGATGCCCCAAGGCTTATCAAACAGCCCGGCTACATTCATGCGCATGATGATGAATGAACTTCACAAGTCTGTTATGCTACGAACATATACAGAACACATGCGTGCTAGAACACATACAGGTGAGGTTCTCTCGTCTTTCCGCCAACATCATCCGTCACATCCTCTGTGAGAATGGAGTTCAAACTGAACTGTTTCAACTCACAACTGAACCAAGCACTAAAAAAAAAAGAAAACACGGAAAATATGTCAACCAAAAAAGAAAACGGGATATGTAAAGCTCTCGTCTACTGATTGGACGACTGAATGTGGAATTCAAGACTCTCCAACATGACTCATAGCTCATCCAGACTTCAATGCACCATTCATTCTGGCTGTTGATGCTTCATTTGATGGCATCAGAGCTATTCTTTCCCAGATACCGCTCGGTGAAAAGACTGCTAGGCCTGTCGCCTTTGCCAGTAGAACTCAGTAGAAGTGCGCCGTCTGCAACAAATTTAGCCATTGACAATAAACCTCTGACATACATACTGACCAAACCAAGACTTGATGCGTGCGAACAACGATGGGTTGCCAAGCTTGCCTTGTACCTAAACTATGTTTCTGGCACTAAAAACGCAGTGGTATCTGTCACTGTCTTGTGACAGAACCCTACCTGTCTCTTATTAAATAAGTCAATGGTGTCTAGAACAGATGCATTCAGATATAATCCATGGGGCAAACCTTACCTATACTCAATTCTTTATAGGGCCAATATAAGTCAATTCATATACGACAGCCTTTCCACAAGAGCAGCTTTTCATATTTATTGGACATTTTGTTATTTTCCCCTATTAGCATCTTTGCATAATTTCCAAAAAGTACACAAACAGCCAATATCCTATTAACAGTGATGTAATCTTGAACCTAAGGCAACTGAAACACATATAAATGTTGTTCATTGTAATAAAAGCAATGTATTTTAATCTGTAAACAATGCTGTTGTGTCATGGAGGTTGGAGTAGCCCAGAAGAAAGCCACTTTATTGGCATGTAGTAAGGAGTAAAATGGCTTATTTAGTTGAGACTGTTTGTAGGCAGAGAAGATGGTAAATATTGACATGCCAGAGCTCCCCAGTGTGTGTGGTGGTGGCTGGTTTAACCTGTAACCTTCTATGAGGAACTGTTCTCATACATTAGGAATTAACCTCTCATGAAGACTACAATCATCCATGAAGTCTCTTGGTATTAGCCAGATCAAGGACTCAACCAAGAAACACCTCCACCGTAGGATGGAAACCAAGCTTGACGGATCAATCCGTATCTTTCCTGATGACAATGGGTAACTTCTTCTGTACCCAGACATCCTATCAATGAGCTGGCCAACACTGCATACTCCTTGAATAGGGAACTACAACATACCAGATCAACTCGGGGGATGTTGTAACAAAAGCAGCTTTGCTGATGAGAAAAGAAAAACAAGACAGTGTCAGTGTGGCCACCTGATGTAGAATAAGATGAATTTATCATTCCTGAATTCATCACTCAGTTCCTGCAAACACTACTGACTGGAAACTGAGAGTGTCCATCTGAAAGAGTCAAGCGACTTGCCACCTCCTGTGGAGGATTTTCTTCCAGGGCCAAAACAGAGAAAACTTCACATAGTGTTCTTCTTTTCTTCAGGTTAAGAATCTCAGCCAACAACGGAGTCAAAGTAGTGCAGATTTATTCCAACACAAGGTCAAAGCAAATCAAGCTGGTCCATGGAGCAACAAACACAGACAAAAAAATGCATGATCCTTTATACTGTTTATGATACATTTTAGCAAAAGTATTCCCAAGGCGGTGCTTTCCATTCTGCCTATCTGTGCCGATTTAACTCTCCCTTGTTTTTATTGTTTGTTCGACTCTATCAGCCTCTAGCGGATGGTGTTGGAACTTCATCATCATCACTTATTGCAATACTTAATGTAAAAGTTTTTCATGTCATTTATGGTCATTTACGTTTTGTTTATTCATTTTAATTGAATATTATGATAATTGCATTCTTTATAATGTGTACGTTATGTTTACTTCATTACTTCACTACATTTAAATCCACTCATCATTTCAAGCATTATTTGTTTGTTTTTTTAACAGACAGTAGAATATGCTGTGGGAGCTGTTGCCACCCGTCTGCCATTACTAACTGTTTTATTGTGCAAATCCCCAACATAAATAATATGTATTTTTGCCACAAATTTCTCAAATATTCACAATCGACACTTACTGCTTTCAATAGCATTTTATAGCATCTAAATGCTGATTGTGCACACCTTGGTAAAAAAAAATCTTGTACTATTTATTTTTGGCCTCTTAGTTGTCTTATGCGTGGGCCTAGGCCGACGGGTTTAGTCAACAGATTCGTTTTAAACTTCGGGGACTATTTTTGTGTTACACCGGAAATACGACGGATAGCGTTTAATGCAGCACCGCTTCCTGTTTCTTCCTCTTTTCCCTTGGCCACAGGAGGAACATGGTACGAAGCCATACTTGTAGAAAGATATCTTCTAACATCTCGTTATTGGATATTGTATAATATATGATTATTAGATTGTTTGCTACGTACCAGTTGTGGTTGTCGTTTTGCTGAACTATTTATTTGAATGAAAGTTTAATTTTGTTACATTCTCAATTGTTGTCAACCGCTTATATCAGTAGCCTGGTGCTAACAGTTGATCTATAGCGTAAAATACTAGGCTGCTAACCCGCTTTTAGCTTTGATTCGTATGAAGGACAATTTGTAGCAAATTATCAACTGGAGCTGTTGAATGTAACTACAGTTTAATTGTGAAATCGTTGGTGTAAAGCGCTAACGGCTGTATTTGGGGTGACCGGCTACTTGGGTAACGTTAGCTTGATCGACATGAAGTATATCGGCTTCATATAATAATTTATCTATCAGCTTCGCTGAGTGAACTTACAAATGATGTTGCTCGTCCGTGACTAAAGGCCGTTGCCCGTCAAAGTTGCAATGTTGGTTTGTCTTCTGCTGCTGTCAGATTCATGTACAACCTGGTGAACCTAGCAAGTAAAGCCTGCATCCAGAGACGTGTCAGTGATGTTTCAAACACAAATGTCTGAACATATGATATTCCAGTGATTCTTACCATGTTGCTGAGACACGACTCGACGTCTTGACTACAGGTGCGGTCTCAGGTGTTGTTCGTTCTAACGTAAGGGTTTTACGTGTTTCAGACGAAGGGAACTTCTTCCTTTGGAAAGCGTCGTAACAAGACGCACGCCCTGTGCCGGCGTTGCGGATCCAAAGCCTACCATCTGCAGAAGTCCACCTGTGGAAAGTGTGGCTATCCCGAAAAGCGCAAGAGAAAGTGTAAGTGACTTTAACATTGTATGCAACGTCCTGGTTCCCCGTCCGGGTCTCTTGAAATGGTTATTGTTAAACAAATTGTTTTTTTGAATCCCCGACCACTTCACTTGTGACTTGTCTGCTACCATACAATGTTCAGACAGTGCATCTCCCTGAATGTAATTATAATACCCTGCATTTGTGTTATTGTATAGGTGGTCTAATCTGTTGTTTTTTTTCTCTCCCCTGTAGACAACTGGAGTGCTAAGGCAAAGAGGAGGAACACGACCGGCACTGGCCGCCTGAGGCACCTGAAGGTTGTCTACCGCAGATTCAGGTAAGCTCTTGCACTTCAGCTTCAGTTAATGTTTAACAGTCTGTCTTTTGGGGCTGTAGATTTTAATTGTGCTGCCAATTTCTTGGTTTTTAACTGAAGTTTGACTTTGTGACAAATGGATTTGCCTGTAGAACTGGCATACAGGGACTGCAGAGTTGAATGTGATTCCTGTTGCACAAATGTAACAGTAAAACCATAGCTGGAAATACTTTGCATCAGGGTCACCTTTACACATCTAAGAATCACTGCTTGCCAATGATGTTGAAATAAAATGTCTGAACAAATGAAATCCATGTGATATCAATGTTTCACTGAGGTAAGCTTTGAGTTGGCACATTACAACCAGGTGTATACTTTTGTGATCCAACTAGTTGCTTAATAGTCACTATACAGAGACCATACAATGGCCAAATTAAATCTGATTGGTTTCCCAGTTGGGTTGTTGATCTAAGCTGTCTTTAAACAACATGCTGACAGAAGTGATGTAGTTGTGTATTAAACATGTTGGTTCCAACAGTAGCAGTAAAATGTTATGTCATGTTGGATACTGAGTCAAAGGATTGTTAGAGAACCAGTGCATCCAAACACTGGGCAATCTGTATGTATGTATATTGACAACTTTGACTATTGAGTTAAAAACTTAACTTGTTGGAAGGCAATTTGTCCAACGCAGCTTTAATGTTTTGACCCTTTCTCCTGCTTTGTAGTAGTTAACCTGTGACTCAATGGAGCCTTGTCCACCATCTTTAATTTCTCTCCAGGAATGGATTCCGCGAAGGTACCACTCCTAAACCCAGACGTGCTGCAGTGGCCGCCTCCAGCTCATCCTAAAATACACACTTTTTGTTAAATAAACGTGTTGTTAAATAGATTATGGCTGTATTTTGTTTGCATTCATACCATCAACTTCATGTTAAAGATTATAGGTATTTGTTTTGTTTTTTTTAAATCAATGGTGGCTCAGATTGGGCCTTTTGGGGGGTGACTAGGCATGGCAGTAAGCATGATCGGTCCGTGTACAGTTAAGGCAATGAGTCTGTTACCGTGTATGACAAATTATGCATTTTTCTCTTATGACCATTTGATGAACAAAAGTATATTATGCTTGAGTAAATGGAACTACACTAACAAAACTGGTTACAAAAAGCAATTATATTAGAAGGACCTTGCTTCAGAGCGTTTCACCCTCTTTATTGACTAGATGAAAGGTTCTGACATGGTAGTAAATAGCCACCCTGCAGCCCACGTCAAAGTGGTCCTCGAACTGTTTCTTCAATGGCGTTTTCACCTGTTCAATATATGAGAATTCAATGATTGTGCTGTCAACAAATCATATTCACAATCCTTTTGTTAACAATATGGGATCGGGTGTATACTGTATATCAGGGGTTCTCAAACTTTTTGGAGCCAGGGACCCCTTACTGGGTAGAAATTTTTCCAAGGACCCCCTTATGATTGCAACACAGATTTCAGCCCTGATTGCCATCCAACTTTTCAAATGTTAAGCAAATTAAACTAATGTGTGCTACCATGTGCTACGCCTGTTTCAATGCACAATGCGTCCGAGACTAGATAGGCATGTAATTTTAATGATACAGCACAATTCAATAATTAAGCAATTAATTTGCCGATCCCCTGGCTATATGCCGCGGACCCCACTTTGAGAATTGCTGCTGTATATGGATGAGTATGAATAGTAATGACATAATTTGCCAGCTGTAGTGCTAACCACTGACAGTGGCCATTAAGAGAAAATTGACATGTCGCCCAAGTTTGGGAATAAAATATGTATGCATGTTTATAACCTTTTACGTTACTCATATTTATACATTGAAAACAAACTGACTTTAATTCATCTGCGCCTGATGAGACATTGAAGTTCAAGTTTTTTTATTGTCACATCACAGTTTACATTTTCCAACAGAGCAGTGAGTGAAAAGCATTGTGTGCGGGCCCCGGCAGCAGACAGCAGTAATGAAGAAAGAAGGTAAAAATAGATTAAAAAAATAGAATCTAAGATAAAGTTTAAGGAAAAAAATACAATATAAAATATACAAAAAAATATAGCTACAAGTTTAAAAAATACAATATAAATATAATATACAGAATGTCAAAACAATATATATATATATAAATCAATGTAATAAAATATACATTGTTATATAATATACTGTTTTAACTTAACTTAACAGTGACCGTCAATCCGGAATGAAATATGTATACATATTATCCTACTCATATTAAGACAGAAAATAACCTGAATTTAATTGAACGCTTACATCACTAGTGGATAATTTTTTCACACGTGTAGCACACAACAGGAGATGGTCGGGTCAAATCATTGACTACAACATGTGGACGTAGTCTCCGTGACGTCACCCATTGGTTTCTGAAGAGCCGTTGTGAAGCTCAGTGGGCGGCTCCCGGCCGGCGCCATCTTGGCAGTGCCTGACTCCCCCGCAACTTTTGGCTAATCCAAAAATGGGAAAAGAGGCGGAGCTGAGGCGGAGCTGAGGCGGGCCCTATGCTGCGGACAGCTAGCGGCTTGCAGCACCACCTGTCACTCAAAGTATAAAATATAAAAATTCACCCCCCGTACAGTTGTCATGAAGGGGGAAATTAGC
>OMNR01100202.1:16306-23806 GCA_900303205.1 Mora moro
GCTTATCCAATAAGCATTAGTCTAAGTCCGCTGCAGCTTAGACTAATGCCAGAAGATTCATCCATCTTCTGGAGATAGGGCGTTGAATGTGGTTTACATGGAGCTGGGGACATGTTATCATGACCATGCACCTCTGGTTCATATAGACCTCCTTTGCTCTGGTTCATGTATACCTCATTCGCTCTGGTTCATATAGACCTCCTTTGCTCTGGTTCATGTATACCTTGTTTGGTCTGGTTCATATAGACCTCCTTTGCTCTGGTTCATGTAAACCTCGTTGGCTTTGTTAGAATGAGGAGTGCATCTGAGCCTCATTGGTGACATTAGAACTGCATGAAAAAGACACTTCTGATACTTTTTGTTCTTCTTCAATGCAATTCAATACTAATTAGGCTCACTTGATTACGATCCTGAAAGTTGTACCTACCTTTTAACATAACAGCGAACATATTGCCCAGGGACATGACATTTTCTTATGAAGGAGTAAGAAGGAGCGTAACAGTAGTAGATACAAATGGATCATGTAATCTCGGTCAGTTAGTATGATAGTTTGGAAGAATGAATAACCCTTGCAGGGCTGCAACCTTTCAGTGTACGGACTTGAGACATTGAATACAATGTTGGCTTTTTTTAAAATAAAGTTTCAGGGTGCTTAATGTGTTTTTTGTTTGTTGCAGAGAGAGACAGCAACCAACCGTTCCAAGTTCAAGAGTGGTCCCTTCAGACTCCACCTCCACCCTAAGGACTATTTCAATGACAACCCATACTTCAACCACAAGCCACTTCCACCAGCACAACAGACACTTCCTGCAACAAAACAATTCTCAGTTCCCTTCAAACCTTCCTCCCCTACTAAACAGGTAATGATGGATGATGTGTAGAGATGTATGTATGAGTCTGTCTAGACTTCTCATTTCAGACACTAAGAGCATATTGAAGAGAGTATAACTGTCAGATAGGGGGGATGAAGGCGGGGACATTTGACAGCTACCCGTCCCATTCGGCCGACCCATACACTCCTCGCCGACCCAAACAAGCGAACCAAGGCCCCCGGACATTTTGGCCAACTCCTGGTCCCAAGAGTTCGCCTATCAAGAGCATTATAACTATTAATGTCAACAGGTTTGTTTCTGCTTTTTGTTGTTGTTGTTATTCTTTCTAAATAGATCTAATTATGTATAGATGAATAGCTAAAGATATAACCAAGCACTAACATCAAAACTCTACATGACTGACTCATCAATCATCACTACATCGGTTGCAAATGTTTGGTAACACTTTACATTAGTATCCTTGTTACAGTGTAATTACACAGTAATAATCAATATAACAACATGTAACAGCATGTACTTAGTATGTATTAATGTTATGGAACAGCATGTAACTACACAGTGAGGTTAGGGTTAGGGGTTAGCTTAGGAATAGGTGAAAATAAACCTTAACCAGTGTGTGGTTACAAGTGCATGCTGTTGTGGGCGTTACGTTGCTTATTACTGTTTAATTATACTGTAACAAGGACATTCATGTAAAGTGTTACCAAATGGTATTTTCAAATTGGCGTCAGGCAGTCACTTGGTAAATGAGATCACTTGGCACACATTTGAACAGAAACAGCAGAAACAGATGTTTGTTTCTCTGGGGTGAAACTTTTCACCATTTGTATCACTTTAATCTTTTTTGTTCATGTTGTTTCAGGGCAGTGAACTCCTCCAACTACGCCTCCCCCATCCCACCCATTATGACTGTTTGAGTGACACCGTTCAGCTCCTTACCACACTTGGACCATAAGAGACCGAAGGATGAACACAAGCAACAGATTTGTTGCTTATGCTTTACTTAAGTGTACACAATTGCTGTCGTCTTAATATCTAGAAGATGTTACAAAATACACACCCTGATCACCTTCATTTGCTGTAATGTTCCTTTGTTCCCTGTGACTTGTTGAACACATTGTGATCGATTTGACCTGTTGATGTTATTTGTATACAGTAAAATACCACTCAAAGTAAAGTAGAAAAAACGTTTATTGGAAAATTGGAGAGAGTTGGTTCCTCGGTGAAATACATGTCGTTCAGTCTTAGATCACAGAGGATAATGTCCTTTTACCAACCGTATCTTTCAGACTGGTTATCATACCCACAGGAAGGTTTGCTGCGACATTCTCCCAAAAGCAATTCTTCTCCATTAAGTGTTGTCAGCATGGGCTCACAACATGTTTCGCAATCGTTGCTGTTTCACACACTGCTCTCGAATTGCATTGGAGACATTGGATTCAATTGCATGCACATGTGCAGACTGTCTAAGGACCAACAATCCAACTGAAGAAGAAGAAATTGTAGACATAATTGTTGACATACTCACAAAATATGAGTTATGTGCATTGTCATTCTTAAGCATATCTTTGTCTGTGTTTGACAGCCCAGTTGGTGTTTTGTGTGTGTTATATCAAATTCAGAAATATCAAGTAATATATTATACATACTTAATACTTAAAGGTGTAGTGCAATAAAATACAAAGTAATATTTCCGCAGATTCCGCTTTCATTTGTGTGTGTGTGTGTGTGTGTGTGTGTGTGTGTGCGTGCGTGCGTGCGTGCGTGTGTGTGTGTGTGCGTGCGTGCGTGTGTGTGCGTGCGTGCGCGTGTGCGTGTGTGTGTGCGTGTGTGTGTCATCTCATAAAGGGAAGTCCCAGGGTTAGCATGGTGGGTTGGCGGCCCCTTGGGCCTGCAGAGAGGCGTGCTCTTGGGCCCGCAGAGAGGCGTGCTCTTGGCAGTAGAGCTCTCCTTCGATGAGGTAATACCCTTTGTGTTTTAGCTCCGTCCCACAGAAGGCACACAGGAAACAAGCCGGGTGACGCCACTTTTCTCCTGCATGGACCACAGGACCACTGCAAGTTGGACACATACAAAAATGTATAAATGAATCTGCGCATTCATGTACGTCGATCTTTGCAAACATGCAGAAACAGAAGCATGTCTGGTGGTACGTTTTCCTTGGTTTGATTTTAGACTTTGGTTAAACGTTAACTCATTAGTTGCGTGTTAATTGTCAGTTTTGAATGTGACCTGTATGTATGTATGAGAGGCGTCCATGACACTCCACAGTGGCTAGAGGATCGTTTTTGTATGCTGGTGAGCATCGGTCCAAAAGTCAGTTTTCTTCACGGTCTTGACGAACTTAGCGAGAGTTCAACTGTATCAGATTGTGACTGAACCATCTTCCTACGAGATTCCTGTTTTAACTATGACTTTTTCATTCCCCAGTTAAGAGTTGGCAAGTGGAAAGCACGGTATAGTATAATATGAATATGTATATGTCTATACACGTATATACACCAATATACATATTGGTATTTTAAAAGTTATACTTTACCAGTGGTAAAAAAAAAGTTGTGAACATGTGTATATGTTTGATGCTTGAGGCTAACGTTAGTTAGCATTAGTGAAGCAAACGGACATGAAACAAACTGTCGGGTGGCTAGATTAGCTAGATTAGCTAGAGCGTCGGCCTCCCAGGCGAAAGCTTGTGGGTTTGAGCCCAGTGTCTGCATCCTCGAGACAGATGCCTTAGCCCTTTTTTCTATATAATAACCTGCATCTGTATTTAAATGGACTGCTTATATAGTGCTTTTATCCAAAGCGCTTTACAATTTGTGCCTCACATTCACCCATTCACTCACCCATTCATACACCGACGGTGGTGTCCACCATGCAAGGCAACAGCCAGCTCGTCGGGAGCGGTCGGGGTTAGGCGTCTTGCTCAGGGACACCTTGACACTTGGCTAAGAGGAGCCGGGGATCGAACCAGCAACCTTCCGGTTACCAGACAACCACTCTACCCACTGAGCCACTGGTTACTAGACCAGTGTTTTTCAACCACTGTGCCGCGGCACACTAGTGTGCCGTGAGATATTGTCTGGTGTGCCGCGGGAAATTATCCAATTTCACCTTTCACGGTTTCACACTGAGTGAGTAGAAATATGAACGATTAGAAAATACTTTTTCTTTGTGTTTATTTGATTCCTATTCAAGACACTTTGATGAGAACGACTTTATATTGTCAATAAAGGCTACAGAGTTTCATTTTTTAACATTTTCTGCTGGTGGTGTGCCTCGTGATTTTTTCAATGAAAAAAATGTGCCTTGGCTCAAAAAAGGTTGAAAAACACTGTACTAGACAACCAGTCTACCCACTGAGCCACTGGTTACCAGACAACCACTCTACCCACTGAGCCACTGGTTACCAGACAACCACTCTACCCACTGCCACCCTTATTTACTTTAAGACGACATCTGAACATGCTGAATTAAATAGCTGGGAATCACAATCTCCAAGGGTTTGAGGTAGTCAGTCCCGTAGTAAGTGGTTTTCCAGAACCTCCTTGAGGCTAACCGGTCACCAAAGCTGTATGCTTTTCTGACCACCAAAAACCACCAATTGACCACCAATACCAGCTAGCAGAAGGCCTCCCTCAACACTGGTGTCCATCAGGTGTCCATTCAGACTTCATGTGTCCATGCATTTGAAGCTAACAAACTGCAATTGCCTAGCATTTTAGGCATTTGAGACTTTGATTCCTCACTTATTACTGACTTTCATAACAAAATCTTTGTTTTGTTTAAAGCTTTAATAATGTTTTTTGCTACCATGTCTCCCCATATTTGGCATCTATTGCACTCCTAGTGTCCCCTGTGTTCCCACTGGATTTGGGAGTTTTCCTTGTACACTGTGTGCTTTAAGGTGGGATTGAGAAGCCTTGGAGATGAGACAGGCCATTCCATCACTCACCTCACGTTTCCCATTGATTTCATACTCCTACCAGGAGGATGAGTGTGCTGTCAGTATGCAGAGACTTTCACAGGTTACATAAATATATGTAAAGCCCTTTGAGTCTATAACTGTACTAAGGGCTGTACTAATAACACTCCCACCTGGCCCCAACATCACCTCTCGGTTCCAGAGGCCTCTCAGCTCAGGCTCCTCCCCCCAGGGAGGTTAAGTTCCACGTATCAAGAGCCAGGTTCTGTTGTGTCCAGGGTGCCTAACACTCGGCCCTTACATCGCACCCAAACTGCTATGACCCTCCTTGTGGGTGGTGGGTCCACAAGGACACTTATTATCAATTCTAGCTAATGTTAACATAGTTGTTAGTTGCAAATTGATAGCCTACAACTCAGAACTCCAAATTGCCTCTTGCCAATGTGTAAAAACTAAAGCACTGTTATTTGGCCAGGCTACTTGCCTGGCAGACAGGACAGTTTAAAAGAATGCGTAGAGGGCTTTAATTAAAATGTGCTAAATGTGACATCCAAATGACCAGTGTACTTTTTGACAGAAAGTTAAAGCAAATTAAATATGTAATGGGCTAAACGTCAAGCTGGGTGGACTGACAAAGCTGGGCAGGGTTCACCTGCCCAACCCTGTAGGTTCAATCTGTACATTTCTATCATGTAAATTCTTACATGATCCCTTTTCCACAGACATCACACAGGGGAAGCTTCTGTAACTTTGCAACTGGAGGCTGAGGCTTGGTGAGCGGAGCCGTCACACGTCTGGTGACGGGTTGGCTGACGCCTGCACACCAACAAAACATCACTTCAAGCAGTCTCAGAGTGATTCATAAGTATGAATTAGTATTATTATGTATTAATTATATTTATAATAATAATAATAATTATTATTATTATTATTATTATTATTAAGAAGTACTACACTCTGTCCACATTACAAATATATAAACATTGCAGTAGGTGTATATTAATATATAATAATATATATAATAATATATATAAATATTTTGGGTGTTTTATCTCTTTTTCAGACATACTGTTGTTGTTGTCATCTATGGTTTGGACAGTTGGCGCAGGTGCAGGGTTTCCGAAGGGCCGGGGCCTTACGTTGAACTTGTGCTCAAAGTGTCCGAGGTCCTGAGGAAGAGGTACATTATCACACAGTTTGTCACAGTTCACTAAATTCTTTGAGAATTATAATCCATTTCATACAATATAGTTAATATTGAATATATATTCTATATGTATTTTCATCCAATGTCAGAAGACTATGAGCATTAGGCAGAGGAGACCTCCTGGGTCGATCACACCATTCACAGGCAGGTGTAGAATGACATCCACATACTGGGAGGACATGACCTCCAGTCACACAGGGGTCAAGGGGAGTGGGTCTCTGGGACTGTGGAGCCACAGCACAACCTACCTCACAAACTATTCCTCCTGACCCTCCAACTGACCCTAAGAGTAGGTCTTTATTTGATCCTATTGTTGTGTATAGACATCATACATGCATCATGTTTGTACCTTTTCATCAGCCTGTAGGTTGACTCTGAAAGGTTCCATCTGAGGTGACCACAGTCTAGTCTCAGGTCTTGTGTGAACGTGCACACAAACACAAAGACACACTTATTACACAACAATGCTTAAGGGATTCTGATTTATCATCACTACAGACATACACATGCTAGCAGACAAACATACACACATATACATGTACACACATGCACACATGCACACGTACACATACACGTACATATACACGTACACATACACATATACACATGCACATACACATACACACATACACATACACATACACATACACACACACATACACATACACACACACATACACATACACATACACATACACATACACATACACATACACATACACATACACATACACATACACACGTACAGGTGAAGGATAGTTTAGATGATCTCTTGATATTAGTGGATATTTTTCAAGCAAAATTGTCCAGTGACATAAGAGTCCTGTGATGTATTGTCATTATAAGAGTCCCATTATGTATTGTTATTATAAGAGCCCCGTTATGTATTGTTATTATAAGAGTCCTGTTATGTATTGTTATTATAAGAGTCCTGTTATGTATTGTTATTATAAGAGTCCTGTTATGTATTGTTATTATAAGAGTCCCGTTATGTATTGTTATTATAAGAGTCCTGTTATGTATTGTTATTATAAGAGTCCCGTTATGTATTGTTATTATAAGAGTCCCGTTATGTATTGTAATTATAAGAGTCCCGTTATGTATTGTTATCATAAGAGTCCTGTTATGTATTGTCATTATAAGAGTCCCGTTATGTTTTGTCATTATAAGAGTCCTTTTATGTATTGTTATTATTTACCTTTCTATCTTCAAGCAGAGCTGGTGGGTGGAGCTTAGGATGGCATTCTGGCCTTCAGAAAGAGTCATGGACTCTGTGGCCACACCCCCAACAGCTAGGATGACATCACCAGGGCACAGGTTGGCCAATGAGGCCTTGCCCCCCGGCGTTACCTGAGAAACAGAGATCAGCTGCATGCTAGAACTTTGATAAGAGGGTGTTCTGAAACTCCAGGCACCGAAATATTTCAACACACCACTCGCAAATAAAAGAAAATATATACAAAGAATATATAAGCACACGTGTCCTTGCGGGGTCGGCCCTCGCATGTGTGTACCATCGGTAGTCTCACAGTGGT
>OMNR01100215.1:4451-15231 GCA_900303205.1 Mora moro
AGGGGGGGGGGGGTTGGTGGGCTCTCACCGTGTAGACAGCGTTCTCGTCAGATAGCGAAACGGACGAAAGTGCGCCATTTTGCGTAGAGGCGGAAACTATAATTACACCCTCGGCAAACACACACATTCGGCAGTATGATGCAGATTTAAACCCATAACTCCCAAATTAAAATTAGTAAAAATATGACAAATATATATTTTTTTATTATTATGTTTTTCATTAATTAATAAATTTTATTTTTAAAAAGAAGAGCCGCACATTAATGAGCAAAGAGCCGCATGCGGCTCACGAGCCGCGTGTTGGCCACCCCTGCTGTAGATAAATACAGAGAAATACACACACACACACACACACACACACACACACACACACACACACACACACACACACAGGCAGACAGACAGAACAGACGTACTCTAGTGGATCCACAGTCGTAGGGTGATGAGGACGTTGAAGGCGACGGCCTTCAGGACGAGGATTCTCAGACCCAGCATGATGAGAGACAGGGAGTTCAGCTTCTCGTCTGCAAACACAGAAATAAAAGAAACATACCAGGATGTATTTAGCAAAGGAGGAACATATTTGGTACATTCACAGGATCACAAGATGACCATCCAGGTTCATTCAGTCAACAGCCTGGATTTGCTCATACTCAAGAGTAAAATCATTTGGCAGAACTTTTACTTTGAAACCTAGGCTTTCCATCACTGTGTGAAGGACCTTGGTCACCTAGAAGTGGACAGAATTAGCTCGTAATGGTGCTACACTTCTACTTCTGTTATTGTGTATAAAGACATATTGTCTTTATACATAGGCATCTTTAGACATATTTTTGTGTTTTATTGTTTTCAATTTCCTTTTTTATTCTACTACTGTCCTGTACTTGCTGCTGTGGCACCCCCAAATTTCCCATCTGGGCTCAGTAAAGCACTGTTAGCTTAGACCAAGTAAGTCAGTAACAAGAAAATATTGACCTTACCTGGGTGAAGAATGGCTCCACACTCAGAATCTGAAACGTTATAGTATATTGTCGGTTTTTGTATATGATATATATACATATGTTTGATAACAGGTGTAGTTGGATAAGTACAATAATATCAAATATATATATATTCATATTTTTGTATATAATAACTAATATAATATATATGCATGTTAAGGGCCTCTCTATATATCCTTAGACATAATATTGTAATTCCAAATTAGAATTATATATTTAGAAAACAATTATTATAATTTAATTAAATTGTTAATCACCTTCTGGACAGGTTTGGTCCCCAGTGTAGATGGCCACCTGGCTGTAGGACGCCTCGCCTTCAGCTCTGGAAGCTTCTGATACGCCAGTAAACACACCTGCACTCGTCTCGTTGGTCCCATTGTTCGAGGTGAAATCCAATGCCAGGCAGGCTTTGGTTCCGTTTCCGGAACCTTCCAGTTTGTAATAGGACGGTGCTTGTTTGTTCCCTGTAAAATACAACACACAGCATGCTTGTTGATATGGTGTTTGATATATATCAATAAAAGTATGAGTCGTTTGAAATGGTGTAAAAACTGCATAACCCTTCAAGTCCTTCATTATTGAGAATACGGTCTTCGAAAAAACAAAGCTACGCTCCATTTGTCTGGAAGACAATCACAAAGTTAGCTTTGGTTTAGATAATTCTGCAGTTTGTTTAACAGTTTAGGTATTTTGCAAACCCCAACTGTGAGTATTGTAGGTTCTGTGATTTCAAATTCAAGTAAACATAGATCTTACATCTTTATAGTCTGTAAACATGCAGTTAATCGACTTACTTGACACAACAATAACTTTGACTCCAGATCCAAATTGAAGTTTAAAGTTTGTATTCACACAATAACTTAGCTCAGTTCAAAAACTGTGTTTCGTTCATGCATATACAGTAGGCTTATCTCTCTCTCTATATATATATATATATATATATACATAGACATGTATTGATTAATATGACTAGCTAATATGGTAAACAAATTGTTTATATGTATTATGTTGTTGTAAAACATCTATCATAAATACAATAGTATATGTAATTCAGATGTTTGTTTTTGCATGTTTTTGTACTAATAATTAGAAACCATATCTCCTTTCTAACTAGCATATCAATTAACGTATTATTAATTAATCAGATATGAATTAATTATCAATATAATAAATATAATATCTGTAATAAGTATGTATTCTAATAAATTCTTCACTGTATACATTTATTGAAGAAGGAAAGCATCTCCATTTCTTTATGCCTGGTGGTTTTATCAGTTTTAGTTTTAACCAACTCATTTTGTACTGTTAAATAAATACTACTATTACATATTAAATAAAGATGAGTTAATTAACAAGACGAGTCTGAAACAACCCTGTCTGTATGGTTTTCTTACCTGTTACGACAATTAACCAGATTCCAGTGCCAAAAATAATTTTATATCCAGCAGCATTTACACAGTTATAGACAACTGTACAAAAATGTCATGCTATTCTTAGTTCAACTGAAACATCTCATCTATAAATATTTCAAAGTGATATTTAATTTAGTTAAATTACAGAACTAAACAAATTAATAACAGACATGCAGTGTTAAAAAATAGTTTTTAAGTTTTGAACCAAGTCAATTTGGAAAATCTACCTATTAATAGCAGATCTGCTAGACTGTTACTTATATCTAATGGTTATAAATTCATGGTTATAATGTATATGGTTATGCACATCAAGTAAGTAACCAGAATGTCCTAATTATTTTTGAATAATGGTATAACATGGTATACATATTTGATCAAGACAACATTTTCCTACCAACATATTCAGTTGGAGGATGATAGGATGATGTAACTGACATTTATTTACAGCCCTAATCCCTAAATTGAATTAAGATGAAAATAATGCTAATGCTAATGTTACCTAATGCTTTTATGTTAATCATTATTGGTAGAGAAATGCAAAGGTATTCTGGACTCAGAGCATATGTGTTGAAGTTTAGAGTAAAAGGGCTAGATTTTTGGTCTGAGGAATGGAACAAAATGACAAACATCATGTATTAGCCAAACAAAGCAATAACAATCACTGAAGAGGTACTATGTGTATTATTTTACAAAAACAACAACTCCAAATAAATGTGATTATACTCACTCGTTAGAATTAGTACTTTTGTTGCGGTACCAAAAAGGAGCTTCCTCCCTCCCACCGCAGTCACACAGTGCTAAGCTACCAACCGAAATCTAGTTAGCAGAAAGTTGTATGTAGAATGTTTTAGTAGTAATGTTTAGTTTTAGAAGTCGCTATTTAGAAAATATATATTTAAAACAAAATTAGACAACAGAAATTGGTGTGATATTCATTTCTTTAAATATACAGCTATATCAGTGAAAGTGAATAATTGTATGGATTGCAATGATACATCAACATTGTAACTGAGTAAATCGCATATGTCTTACTAGTTTTAATTTGTAGAAAAATGCCACTGCCAAAGGTAAGTTTCTGTAGTCCAACATTCACACAGAGGAAACGAGCTAAACAAAAGGATCTAGCGTTCAAAACAAGCGTTTGTCTAATTAAGTCTAAACTATACCTAAGACAGTTTAGCAATTAATTTAGCAACTAAAATATTTTGATGATTAGGTTGGGCTCAGTTTTCTCAATCAATGTCACTAATATTTGAGATGTCCTTTATAATATTGAGATTCACATTGTACTAATGGATGAACTAATGGATGACCAATTTAAAAAGACATGGGACAAAATAAACTTACTTGAGACAACTTTCAGTGTTGTACCAACCCCAAAAAGAAGTTTGTACATTCCTGAGCCAGTCACACATTAAAAGAACCTGCTACAAATACCCAAGAAGGACTTGATTGGGAAAATACAGGATTCAAACTACTGAACAATACTTACAATACTTAATACTAAGCTACTTATTAGTTCTTACTGTTGTTGTTCTTCTTATCGTTATTTATTGATTATATATATATCTTTATTGAATAAATGTAAAAAATAGAATTGAATGATCAAACATCTATCACGGTCTACAACATCAACTGTTTATGCAAAAAAAAAATGCAGGAAACGTTGGACATTAATGGTCCTATTTGGACCAATGGAGAACACAAATCCCGGAACAATATATTTAATTATAATTCCTTGATGTTCCTCAAAGTTATTTCTCAGGACTTATTGGTTTCAAAAACGAAATTTAGTTTGGTGCATTCTCTAAAGATAACTCGAACACAGTCACACAATGTATTTTCTCTGAATAGAAACCAATTTATTGTAATTTACATGCAGCTATTCTAATTGGAATCCCTAGGACATGTATTTAGAAAATCTATTTGAGTTAAAAGAATAAAGTCAAATTAAATGTAAATAATTCTTACTGGACTCTATTAGGAGTTTTGTTCCTCTTCCAAAGATCAACTTCTGACCTCCGTCATTCACACTGTGCTTCGAACTGGTTCAAAAACTCCAACACCTCAACACCACGTTATGCTTTTGTCATGCTAATTACTAAGTATGGTGTTAATGAATGATATTTGAATGGAATAACTAATCTACAGTAGCCAAATGTTTTCCCCACTTTCTTTCTCTTTCAAAATATCACAACTACTATGAATTCTAAATGTGTGCTGTCCTGTGTGTTTAGCTGCAGGCCAAAATCGACCTTGTTATCAGAAACCATGTTGTAGTACAGTAGTTAGTTAAGCTAGTCAAGGAAAATGTTTCTTTCAAACGGTTGAAAATCTTTTTTCTCTTTACTTTTAAAGTGACAGTTCTGTGGCTTCTAATGATGCATTCTGAATTAATCATTGAGTCATTAATAACCAAGTGTATGTCTTGCTTAATTAAATTTGTAGGAACACAATGATATGGTTCTGCAGTCCTTCTCAGGTATTCGTAGCAGTAAAACAGTAAACCAACCTCTAGTGACGATGTCACATTATAACAGACCCTTAGACTTAATTTAGCTATTAAGTAATTAAAAACAATATTTGGCTAAAGGATTAGGCCTACCTGGCACCCTGTTTTCTCAATCAACACCACTAAATAGTATTTAGCTTCAAATTATATTGCAAAAATAAACACAAAAAGAGCCAATTAAAAAAATACATTCAGGATGAGATTAACTTACTTGAGAACACTATGAGTTTCGTACCAGTCCCAAAGAGCAATTTCCAAACTCCTGAGCCAGTCACACATTAACAAGCCCTGCTACAAATACCTAATGATGTATTTAACTTGATGGGAAAACTGGGGACTGAAATCCGTGAACAATAGAATGTTTTCTAGGTCTCATGCTTTTTTTATTTTATAGTAATTGAATATTGAATATTATTCATCAACACAGTAATTCATTCTATAGTTAAATCAAAGCATTATAATAATGTCTTCCAAATGTGAAGCTTTTCTGAAATCAGCCAACTGAAGGCATTTGTTAACTACGGTGATTTACGGTGACACATTATGTCAGAAGTAACAAACAAATACTTATTTTTAAATGTTTTTTCTATGTTGAAAGTAAATTTCTTGGTACAAGGAAATCTGAAAAATAACTACCGATACTTTATGGAGGAAATAAATATTTTAAATTGAACAATTGAAAGGATTCTTACTGGACTCTATTAAGAGTTTTGTTCCTCTTCCAAAAATCAGTTTGCGTGTTGCATCATTCACACTGTGCTTAGAGCCGGTTCAAAAACTCCACATCTCAACATTCAAGGCAATAACAAAGTGTATGTAAGGCTACTGGGTATGTATTCTTAATCCTTACAATGCTCACCAAAATCACTATTAACTCAATGGTCAAACTTACTGGTGTAGTTTAAATGGTGAGTTGGATGCCAGATACAAATAGGAGTTTTTGAAAGTTACACATTACAAGAAAACAGGCCCATAACATTTGAAACCTCCTTAGATGCACCAATTCTATCTCAAATATTTAAGGATTGATAATTGGTTTCAAAATGTTAAATACTTAAAGAAGAATAATATTCATCATCCTAATTGTGCAAAGTTAAATGTCAATTTATAGTAGTTGCTGGGTTGTACAGGTTAAGTTAAGGTCATTTTTGCTGTACTATGTGTAACATTGGTAACTAACATAAAACCCAAATAAATGTAATACTCACTGGTTTCAATTACTAATTTAGTTGCTGCTCCAAAAATGAGCCTTCTCCCTGCTGCACCACTCACACTGTGTTTAGCTACAGACCAAAATCTACCTTGTTGTTATGAACACTGTTTTAGTACAGAAGTTGAGATTGAAAACTAGGTTACAATCTCACTGATGAATGAACAATGAATTCCAGTTATGCTGTCTGTTCTATTGTCATGAGTAATTTATACAAGTATAGGGCTTATCAGGTCCACTGCCAAAGAGTATGTTTCTACAGCCCAACCTTAACGCAAGAAAATAAGCTAAACAAATATAATAAAATAACTATAGTGTTAAAGACATGTAATACATGACTATGGTGTTCATTACATTAATTTATTCATAAGTCAATTTGGGTGTAATGGCTACCAAGATCTACAAACTATCCCTTTAGATTAAATGTCAATCCCTATTTTTACATTTACCAGAGAATAATGAACACAATAATTGAATAGAGAGAGTGAATAAACCATGTAAAGACCAATGAGCACAAATATAAATAACCTAAAGTAGGTTCTGTATGAAAACAAATTAATTAGCTGTAAATACATAATAACAAACACTGTTTGTTAGTCATTTAGAACAACATAAACTTACTTGAAGTGACAATGAGTTTTGCACCAATCCCAAAGAGGAGTTTGTTATTTGAGCCAGTCACACACTAAAATGCCCTGCTACAAATACCTGAAACTATTTGTTTACCTAACCTTTTTGTCTTACTGTAGTCATACTGTAGTAATTTGTATAGGATGAATCATTTACAGCTATCTGTTTTTATATTTCCACTTGAGTATTACTCTGGTGTAATTCTTATAACTACTAGTAACAGGAATGACCGGAGTACATACTGTAGTTTTGTCAGCATTGAAGAGTTGGACATTTATATACAACCTGATACTTAACATTGAATTAAATGTCAACAAATTATGATTTAATAGATTTTTAAATACTTACTGGGCTCAACCGCCAATTTAATTCCTTCTCCCAAAACAAACTTGCCTGTCCTAGTCACACAACATATTTTCTTTGAACAATAACCACTATGCTGAACATTACATATGGCCTGACTAACAGTCATGTTTCTAAATGTGCTGTTTAACTTTTTTCAAAAAACAAGATTATTATGTCCATCAGAATGTGTATATTTTCCCAATATTTATCTATTTTAAGCTTAGGTTATCACTTTTACTGACCCAATTGTATTGATGCTATAGTATTTACATAACAATACAGTAATTCATAATTAAAGTATTACTTTCTGTAATATAACAAATAACAGAATGCCTTAATGCCAAATTTGATCTTCTTAACCATAACCTGTTTTTTGCTCACTGCAAATATTTGCTAACATTTTGAAGTGCTATTAACTATTGTATTTGTATCTTGTATCCAAGTGTTAATTTGTATTTAACATGTCTTATCTGTTTACTTGGTACTTACTGGTCTCAACAACTAGTTTGGTGCCTTCTCCAAAGATAACTTTCCAGTTTCCTCCTGAAGCAGACACAGTGGATTTGCTCTGAACAAGAACCAGCTGAACCCTATCTTCATCAAGCAAATTAATATACATTATCATCTACCAACCAAAGAACTCATTCCCATTAGAGGAACAATTTTAATATTTGTAATATCCTAATTGAAGTAAAATCATTACTGCAGTTCCTCTTTTGCATTCACACATACATGTATATTCACAACAATAAAAAAAAGAAAGCTTATTATTGTGATTATCAAAATAATAGTATAATAATAATTATGCCTCAAAGACATTTGTTTATATCCAAGATGAATGTTATGCTGCACTTAAAATTTGGAGGAATCTTTCAGGTAACTTCAATTAACTAGAATTTGAATTGGTTTGATTGGAAGTACAAAATACATTTAATGGATACAACGAATAGTTGGTTCCTGTCCCAAAGATGATTTTAGAATAGCATAAACACATTTTACAAAAACGCTTTCCTATTTTACCTATAACACCCCCTACCTCAAATGTTGTGGTTTGTTTTGTAATATTGGCTAGCTTAATCAGAACAAAAACCTGTTGAATATGAGCATCTTCTTTTTCTGTAAACAAAATGGCCCTTACTCATTACACAGTTAAGGATTTAAGATTATTGCTGTGACACTTTTATTTAGGATTAGATCAATGGAAGGGTAATTAGTGTCTAATCCAAAAACTTACTTGATGTGACAGTTAGTATTATACCATTCCCAAAGAGGAGCTTCCTTAAGCCAGCATCAGTCACACGGTATGTTAGTACATGACATTTACTCAGAATCCTAAACAGAACATTTAGGTATTTTAGAAATGATTACAATTTCTAAAATGAAGTTACAAAATCCTTACTAAACCAAGTTAGACTGTAAACATTATACTTTTAGAATGGTAAAAATGCATTATGGCTATATCACCTATTGACTACAAGTGAATTAGTTAAAAGTAGGAAAATATCAACTAGTAATGCATCGTGCAGGTAATGAAACTGTCTCTGAGATACTCACTGGTCTTGACAACTAGCTTAGTCCCTGATGCGAAGAAAATCTTCCAGCCTGTCCCAGTAGACACACAGTAGTTCCTACCCAACTTCAAACACTATGGATTAATTTCACTCTTCAAGTTGGTATGGTTTTTAAATAAATATTATTCCACTTTCAAACATTGTTCAATATATAGTAAATACAGACTTATCCTCAAATCATCCCACTATTGGGCTGTTGTTGGATCTATATAATTTATTTGTATTAGTCATGGCAGATAACATTAATTAATGATCTCATTCCACGCAAATTACATTTCAGCAATGCTACCCTAAGGTCTGAAAGGTTTCTGTCTGAAAACAAAAAATACCTGACCTGAAGGTCACCTATGCTCTGAAGGAATGCCTGAAAAAGGTATGTAGTTATATTGTCTAAGTGAAATTACAATGATAACTTACGTTGGTTAACTGTCAGGCTTCAGCACCAAAGAAGACTTTTATGCCATCTGTATTCACACATCCAGAGACTTCAGCACAGAAACCTTCCACTACCACACACCAGAAACCCATAAAAAAATCTAAAGTAAAATAATAATGAAGTTAAAAATACAGTACAGTACATTAATATTGTAGTATTTATTTGTTTACATTATCAGATATTGTATCTTTAATTCTATCACTTAAAAAGCTAATTATTGATTTTGTTTAAACTGCCTTTTGTTTCTATACCAAGTAGGTTGTGGTATGTTTATTCTATTTATTTTTGTCTATTTAAAAATTATGGACCACTTTTTATTTTTTTAAACATATTAGACATAAATATTAAATTACTTACCTTTACTTCACTACTCAACCTATTTGGACAGCAGTTTACTTATCTAAGAGTACTCCCAGCATTCAATACCATCACATGTGATGGTATTGAATGGAAAACTGGAAAACTGCAACAACAAAAAAACTTTCATATTCCATAATCTTGGTCAAATAAACCTTTCTAGTTTAACATAATCAGGTAGAAAATACTCACCAGTTATAATGACTACATTGATGCCTTGGCCAAAGAGAAGCTTTAACCCTCCACCTGTATTTGTCCCACTCTGATTCGGTCCTCAGCAATAACAATATCCATAGTATTTTAGTACATATATGAATAACTGTATTCCTCAGTGAGGAAAAGTGCTCCTTATATACTATTGTGTGGATGTATTCATTTTTGAACATCACCTTTAATAGAATCCTATTATTGTTTACAAGAGGCAATTTTTAATCAATTTGCATCTTAAAAAAATACATGTGAGTGCGTGTGTGTTAAAACTTACTTGATTCAACTATTAGCTTGGTTCCTTGTCCAAGTACAAATGCATTCCCATATGTCACACAGTGTTCACTACTCTGACAATTACTCACAGGTGACTGTGTAGTTAAGTTATATAATCTAGGGTTTCTTTTGACACAATATATGATCAATTTGGATACTATGATTACTATTATCTGTCCTGCCGAAAACGTTGAATGAGAAGTGTACTTTGTGCGCTTGTTTATGGTAGATATTGCATTAGATCAGATGAGATGACGTTACATTAGATTGACATATTACTACCATTATTATAAAGTTACTTACTGGAATAAACAAATAGATGTGTGCCTTTTCCAAAGATGAGTCTATATCCTCCTCCAGTCGTCCACTACATGAATTGCCATAGCAAAAAGCTAGCAGCTACCTACTGCCCAACCAGAAATGCTAACTAATGAATAATACAATTAGGATTTCCTTTTGGAAGAGATTATAAACGGTAAATATTACCTTACTGTTTTTAGATAGTAATTCTAATACTGAACGCAGTGCAGTGTGTTCATTTAGATTTCATAGCAACAACTTTATCTCAAGGGAGAACTAACTCTTTTAAAACATTATCAGCAAATAAGTTGCAAAGCTATGCAATGAAAATGTATTGTGTTTGTTTCAAATGTCAAAATGTTTTATCTTACGTAATTCTATTCTCAAGGAGGTTCCACTTCCAAACACAATCTTTTGAGTTCCAGAATACACACAATGAGAGTTGACTTTACAAAAACTACTCACCCAAAAAAGATTTGAAATAGAAACTATCATTTCTATATTTTTTTAAAATATACTTCTA
>OMNR01100220.1:0-19459 GCA_900303205.1 Mora moro
CACACACACACACACACACACACACACACACACACACACACACACACACACACACACATACTACACTACACTACACACTACACTCATAATGGGAGAGTTTTGTGTGTGCATGTGTAGGCCTGCATGTTGCTGATTAAGGATGAGGCAAGGAGTTTGAGGGCTTAGAGAGGAATATTTCTGCAGACTACAATAGTCTAAATCTGGATGTGTCAATGGTGGAAGAGAGATGGAAGACTCAGCTTGAAGCCTGGAAGCTTCTGCTACTTCATGCTTGGGTGAATATCGTTTAATGCAGTGCTTTATCAATCACTACAGGCACATTTTGCAGTATGAAGCTTAGCATCTATTTATATCTTGAGTGTATAGCTATCTGGGATAAGTTATCCGAAACCCAAACAGCTATAGCCTAAATCAGTGCCCCCAGCTTGTGCAAAAAACAAAAGCTGAACAAGAAGATTTTGATGAAACAGAGCAAGTTCCACCACAACAATTGTTACATGATCTTGATGCCATTTGTTTACTTTCTTCTTTATTTGTTACTTGTGAGACAGTGAGAGAGTAAGAAAGAGGTTCTGCAGCCATCTAGGTGAGCTGTGAGGATTGCTGTGACAGTGACATTAATAATGTACTGCTACGCCAGCCTCTATTGGCCACACGTAGATGCATGAATGACAGTGAATGGCGAGATATGTAAGCTTGCAATGCGTCCCATGTGTCAGTTGTTCAAAAAGTCAACAAAAAGATCAGACTTGGTCAGACTTGATGAAAGTACCTACCATCACTTGAAGCAAGGCCACCAGGTAAAATTCGTTTGACATAGACTCCAAACTCCTCTCCTGTTGCCTCCTTCACTCCTCCTATTACTTTAATTCCTGTTATGAATACAAGAAAAGTGAATGATTTCATAATTTTGTTATTTAATTGAACTATATGACAAAGTTGAAACAGCTGATGCTTTCTAAAAGGACAAGCTCAAAAGCTTGCTGTAAAAATACTTAATTAATTATTAATTAATTACTTATCAAATCATATCCATCCTGAATTTTGTCCCGTGCTGCTAATATTCAGTTTTACTGGTAAATACAGAATATACAGATGCCATCAGGGTCATTTTCCCATGTCTTTAACATCTAGATGAAACTGATGGCGAAAAAAACACTTTTGATGAAGTGAACTGATTTATTATTTAACATTAAAGGAATAATACAGACTATTGTCATATAATAATATGTTGTTGTATGGTTATAAAATATCCAACAGCAATCTGCATTTCATTCAAAGGTTTACTTTCAAATTCATATTAGCTTATATGCTGTATACACATTTGAAAAGTCGGGTGTTATCTAGCATGGTGGAAAATGTACTCGGATGGAAAACGTTCTTATATGTGCTTAAATGTGTGGTCAATGGGCAAAATGTAATATTAACAAAAAAATGGAATCTTTGGAACACCTAATTGGACATTTTCTCCATCAGTCACTCCATCTTTGTACACGGTTCTGTACTTGGATGCATGTAATACAATTAGTATATTGTGTATTTGTGCTGGGATGTAATTGTACAAACATATTGTGAAAACAGCATCTCTGCATTCCTAACCAAGTCAAGGCCACGTGACCCACTTCCCAGCCATGGACACCAACACTGAGCTCCTCGCAGCACACAGAACATTTTTTAAAAGCTGTACTTTTTTGCTATTCAAATCCAGCTCTGTTGCCAAATAGTGTTGATCTGTGCTGAGAATGTTAATTTGAATTTAAATCAGTGATGTCACATGAAATCCATTGCAATCTCGCTTAATTTCAGTCAGATTTTCAGATTTCCTTCTAGTCCTTCAAGCCGATTTAATGGGCGGAGTCTTTTTTCCCTCCTGTAGCCAACGTAGCCAAGTGGGTGACCAATCACTGTACACCAATCACGTGTTCACGTGGCCAAGCCAGCCACTCACATTACGGCCACAGTGGCTATTGAGGCAGTGCAAACTACACAAAACAGTGATTCAGACCACACCCCTACAATCCTGAGTGTTTTCAAGACTGAGTTCATTAGCTGACTTTGAGATGTATATTATTGTATTTTTAGATAATTAAGACAATCTGTAGGTGTGTAGTAGATACATCCCGCCTAAAATCACAGTAATGACGGTTGTTTATGTCATCTATTGATAAAGCTGCTTCTTCTTCTTTTCCTTCTTCTTCTATAATAAGGACTTTACTGCCCTTCAACCTCTCTAGCTCCACCTATCAACCACATTGCACTTGTTAGAACTTTGTGTTCCTGTTCCTGTGTTTATAATTTCTCTGATTCTTTGGATTAAGTAATGCTGCTGTAAGTATACATGTGAGCATACAACAGTTAACTAGAGGTCCAGTAGCTAGCTTCTAGTTATTCACAATAGAAACAGACAGCTTACCCAGGCCATTCTCACATTCGTTAAACTCCAGGGCATGCACAGCACGGTCAACTCCATATGGACCCATGAGTGTCCTGGGCAGAAAGACAGGTAGAGCAAGAACAAATATGTTAGTCACAATTTTACATTAAGTTTCAAGTATTGGGACATGTTCACTAAGATTTTAGCTGCAGTATAAGTAAGATCATATGGGCATGGCCTTACATTGTTCAATAAACTCCAGCCAATCACACTCCTTGCTTTATTAGGAACTAAAACTCCCTCCCCCTAGCACTGATTGGTCTGTACACATTTTGGGTTTTACCGTTAGTTTCAGAGTGGGGGAGTGGTTGGAGGAGTTTGTTATATTACATTTTTGCCATTGGCAACATTAAGAACAGTCGATGAGGGTAAGGCTAAGTACTTTCTTAGTCTTCTCTAATTGAGATGCAAGTAAGCCTTTTCACTGAGCTGAAAGAGCCAGTAAGGGGATTTACTAAGTCATTTCTAACTAGCAGGCTTCTGTAGTCTATGTGCAATACAAATCATGAGCGGAATTCTGCTTCAATAAAAACTTGCACAACCCTGGGCTGAAAACAAATTTACACTGAATAGAAATTTCAACTACAATATTAAAAGTGGTGTAGGTTGCATTGCATTGGTATTGCAACAATAGATAAGAACATTATGTATAAGTACATATGTTGGCTTATATCGTCTACTATCTATGATTCATGTTACGTTAAATATTGTCTATACATATCAACAAGGGCTGTGACTATTTAAATTTGATATTAAAAATTGTAAAACAAAGTGTTCAATATAGTGTATAAAATGTTTTGGCCTAACTATTAGTGATGTCATCTTTCTCTGTTTTAAATACACAAATGTACACAAAGTTATCATAGGCGATAAGTCTTCGAGCACATTTCTTTACTTTTTCAACCCTAATTCACATTTTTAAGTGTAGTGCATTGTAGTGTATAACAAACAAACGGTCCCCTAAAAAATCTTTTAGGGTATTAAAAATGACATTACTTCTCAATATGTTTTATTGTAATGGATACAGAACGAGAGCCTTAACTACAACAACTTGAAAGTCAATAAAATAAGTTATTTTGTTTAAGGAGAATTGGTAATTCTTAAGAGTAATTTATAGTCCCCGTGATGCACCGTTCGTTAAGTGTGCGATCAGTCCATGCATGGCCATGGCATTTCTAGTCACTGTTTTGCTGTAACACCGTGGATGTGCTTTGCGCACTCTGTTTGGGAAGCTTAGAAATTTCAGAAGTGCATGACATGCAACAAATCACCATATGGACCGTGCATGAAGGCCATGATTTGTCATTTTTGGTTCACACTGGCTTGTGCAGTTCACACACAGCGACTATAAATTAGGCTTAATTCCCGACTCTGACACCAATATAAGAGCCCAGTTCTGCAAAATATGTATTTTCCTTTTTGTAGTGAAAATGGCATGTCTAACATACTTATTGGCCTCAATGCCAGTAAGTCATTTATTTGCATAGCCCTTTGTCAAAATGTGTCTCAAACAGCCAGACCTACATTCAGTTAAATTACACAGCATCCCCTGACCCTAGACCACAAACGTACCCTAGATCACAAACTGATACACAGTACTGAAGAGGATGAGGTTTTTGTCTTTCAACATGAAAGGTAACATAGTGTACCACAGCATATCATTTTTGAAAGGTAGCATAGCATATCAAAAATCACATAGACCATATAGTGGACAGAAATTCTTTGATTCTTTTTGAAGAGCTTTTTTCATGTGAGGGTTGCATATGGAGTAAACACAAACTGCTCCTATGACCGTGTCTGTTTTAAGAAAAAGACAAAAGTGTATTCAATCTCTTAACAAATGGGGATATTTCTGGCTAAGCTCGCATTGCTGATTTTCTTTTCCCTCTGGGCTCAAGTTATCCAGGGTTGGCATTACATAACTACCAAAAACCCCTTGGTTTTTGACAGCGCAATAAGCAAATTACCTGATCGGTATATCAGTTAGGACAAAAACCTGACAAAAATGATTATTTCTAGAAATATACTGGGAAGTAAACAGCTTGAAGCCAGAGGTTACCCCTGCTTAGCTTCCAACAGGATTCTTAATTACACTGAAAACTACTATCTTCATTTTCCAACACTGCTAGTTTAAAATGGTTAGCTCTTCCAAAGCGAAATAGGTATTACAATGTAAAATGAAATAAATACAGAATAAATACATTACAATAGGAACACACCCCATCTAAGACTTGTCAAAGTATTCTGTGATTAATTTGACACAAAAAAACAGGTGTAGTAATTCGGACACTGACCTACCCTATGGCCCATGTAGACCTAGATGATCTAGGCTAAGACAAGGAGTTTCGAGACAGTTGCAACATAAAACAGGTAAACATAAAACAGCTCTGAAGGCTACGCGTAGGCCTGCATTATAGCCTAATAACGCCTTTCCTTTCAGCACCACCTCCGCTAATATGTAACTTGCGCGTATTTTGCGACCATAGTCGAAGCGCCTATTTTCAAAGACTTCATCTTCCCAAGGAGACCAAGGCCCCGACGCACCAAACCGACATTCAACAGATGTACAAACCGTATATCATACTCAATGTCGCTGAAAGCAAAGGTCAATGGCCCATTACCTGCGACTCCAACGTAGTGGGCTGCTCACTACAAAACTAAAGTTGTTCCGTTGGGCATCTACAGACAACCCCTCACAACTCATCCCATCTCCAACGTTTACCTGCTTATGATGACGGCTCCTTTATACATAACGGAAAACGTTGGCATTTTGACACGAAGCGCTCCTCTGGACGCCGCGGCTCAGCGCTCCTCTGGACGCCGCGGCTCAGCGCTCCTCTGGACGCCGCGGCTCAGCGCTCCTCCTTTCACTTCTCGCGCAGTGCGCCGCGCGCGGAGCTCTTATCGGAGACGCAGCGCGTTGTTCGCCCGCGGTCGCCTTGACGCCGAGCGCATTTAATAGTCCGTTCACTCCAAAACATCGACACCTTGAACCGCACACTAATGCTGTTACATAAGGATACGGAGGTCGTCCCAAAAACAAAGCTCACTCCTCGCACAAGGCTCACTTTGATTCTGGAGTCGCAGAATGTCCAGGCAGTCGCTCCTCTGTTTGTATGTTGCTTGGAACTCTAAGCGCAGCGGAAGTCGAATATCTGACCTCATATTTATGTAGTGGATAAAATGTTTCATTTCACAAAAAAAAAAAAAAATACAACCAATACACATTTTAAATGAATATCATCCCAATTGCCTAATTCGTCTTCCAACCTATTATGTCATTATTATGTCGTTTGTTTATGCATGTTTCCACGTGTTAGTGCATGTAAAACAAATGTTGACACAGCCTATAAACAAGCTTTCTCAACAAGGGGGTTCAACCTTTTTTAATACATCTGCAAAAACATATCCAAATCGATATATCGTTATATAACGTACTATATTCCGCAATTAAAACCTAGGCTTACGCACAACCCAGAGGCACTGTCAATCTTTGGAACATGGCTTTCTTTAGTTTTAAAATGTGTTTCGGATTGTTAACAAAAGCTCATTCCTTGACATGTCATACTGTGGGTAGGCCTACTGCACAGTTACAAAGACTCGGTCGAAGAAGAAATGCACTTATGGCAAAAGGATGAGGCATATATGTAACTGGCTAAAAAATATCGGTTTTTGAGAGGTCCGCTTAATTCCTCTAAACTAAATTAAATAATACTTTTATAAGTACTATAGCCTAAGATACATGATTACAATCATTTCACAAATGTTGTCTAGGTGTGGACATGTATTTGCTGTTTGAGATGCCTTAATTCATGTAAAAACACCAATGTAACGGACCTTGTTCATTTTTAAGAGGTTTTCTATGGGAAACATTCACCAGCCAATCACAAGCCAGTGGTTCATCAAAATTCATTAATAGATTAATTGTCTAAAAGGATGAGCTCTGTGAAATAAAATGACAAAATATTGGGTGAAAAATTGTATATCATGTGGTCTGGGTCTTTACGTTAATATTCAAATGCAGCATTTGTCACGACTGGGTAACCACAAGCAGGAGGACTCAATTGCAATGAATTGAATCTTTGTACAAGAATAGTCTTTCGTGGAAAAGGTTGGTCAGGCTGGTCAGAATGGCAGCGATGGAAGTCCCACATGTTCCTGGATGATACCCACGACCTCTCCTCAGGACTGTAGCCCTCCCAGTCCACCAGGTACTGATGACCATGGCCGCGTCGATGAACCGCCAGACGGCACTTGACCATATATACATGTCCCCCATTGATGGGGGGTGGAGGGGGTTTGGAGGCGGGAACCAAAGGACTTTCCTTGGTGGGTTTAATACGGGCAACATGGAATGTGGGAAGAACCTTCAGGGTCCTGGGGAGTCTGAGACTTGTTCCGGGCACACACAGGACAGGCGGCCACATATAGATGGCAACCAGAAGTGTTGTTTGATGATGAACATAGTCCGTCGAACCCGGGGTGGCAGGAGAGAAGAGAGGTGTGGGCCCAGTGAATTACCTGAGAGCGATGAGAGTCTGGACCAGCCGGTTAGGTGGACAGCCGTCTGGTACACAGAGATTATTGTTACCCTGTCTGACCTCCTCCTCAATTTCCCACGTGACTAGCTAGCATGGGACTTGGGGGCAGAGGAAGAGTCAAACAGATTTAACGTTCTTAGACCCAGGATGGTAGGACAGAGAAAAATGTAACCGGTTAAAGAAAAGGGCCCATCTGGCCTATCTGGAGTTGAGGCGTTTGACGGTCCAGATATACTCCAGATATACTCCCTCAAGCCAGTGGCGCCACTCCTCCAACGCGACCTTGACCGCCAACAACTCCCCGTTACCCACGTCATAATTTCTTTTGGCAGGAGAGAGTCTCTGGGAGAGGAAGGTGCAGGTGTAGTTTGTTGTTCGCTGGGACAGGACGGCCCAACAGCGCTGACCTTGGCTGGGTCCATCTAGATGCTGTCTTCCGAGACAATGAACCCCAGGAAAGACACAGTGGAAACGTGGAATTCACACTTTTTGGCTTTGACGAAGAGTTGGTTGTCGAGGAGCCATTGGAGTACCTGCCGAACATGCTGAACATGAGTCTCCTCGTCAGGAGAGAAGATGAGGATATCGCCAAGATAGATGAAAACAAAATGGTTCAACATGTCTCGGAGAACGTCATTAGCGAGAGTCTGACAGACAGCTGGAGCTTTGGTGAGGACAAAAGGCATGACAAGGTATTCATAATGTCCACTAGGAGTGTTAAACGCGGTTTTCCACTCGTCTCCCTCCCTTATCTAATGGTAAGCATTCCTAAGGTCAAGTTTGGAAAAGACCGTGGCACATTGCAATAGTTCAAATGCTGATGACATGGGGAGGGGGTACCTGTTCTTGATGATGACGTCGTTCAGGCCTCTGTAATCAATGCAGGGGCGAAGTGTCCCATCCTTCTTACCCACAAAGAAGAAGCCAGCCCCAGCAGAGGAGGGGCAAATAATACCAGAAGCAAGGGAAGAGTCGATGTAGGTAGTTATGGACTCTCTTTCAGGTGCAGACAGGGAATAGAGACGACCTCTAGGTGGAGCAGTTCCTGGGAGTAAATCAATGGCACAGTCATAAGGCTGGTGAGGAGGCAGGGAAGTGGCTCGGGATTTATTGAAAACCTCTTTTAAATCCAGATAACATCTGAGTCCGTAGAAGTAGGGGTAGGAGATTCAGAAAGTGCCATGTCTGGTGGCTGAGAAGAGTCTGGATTGGGAACTGGAGAAAAGCAGGACGGTGAGCATCCCTTGTTCCATCCCATGACCCTCCCTGTGGCCCAGTCCATGTGCGGGTTATGCTTCGTGAGCCAAGTAAACCCCAGAATGAGGGGATGCAACGGAGAGTCAAATAAATGAAAAGTTAAGAGTTCAGTGTGGTTATTGGCAATGTGGATTCTAAGGGGTTGAGTACGGTGGGTGACTCTGCACAACCGTCCATCAAGAGCATTAGCCTCTAGTGGTTTGGGCAGGAGAACCGGGTCTAGTGCTAGCTCTTTAGCTAACCTCCAGTCAATAAAGTTACCATCAGCACCAGAGTCCACCAGTACAAGGTGATTGAGAGTCCAAGTAGGAGTGATGAGTTGAGCCTCAATAAGGACTCGAGAGGGGGAAACGGAGGAAGTGGTTTGGCTTACCAGCGCCCTCTTCTTCACTGATGAGCCCCGTCTTTTACTGGACATGCCGTCATGAAGTGGCCCAGTTGAGCACAGTTGATGCATCGACCCTCTCTCAGACGACGCTCCTCTTGGGTCAGGTTCTTCCCAACTGCATGGGTTCCCCAAAACCATGCAGGTTGCAAAAGAGTCGGCCTCCGTGGAACGGCGACGAGGAGAAGACCAAGGAGAAGATTGGTTGTTAGTGAACTGCCCCCTCTGACCAGGGGAAGCCCAAACAGCCCTGCACTTTTCTCTCACTCTTTCCTGAAGACGATTGTCAGTCTTAATGGTTAAGGAGGACTCAATTGCACGACTGCAGAATCTTTGCACAAGAATAGGTATTGGTATTGGCATATTGTTCTAAGTTCACAGGAACGAGGTTAGAGATGAGTAGGGACTGGAGAAAGAGAAACATATCAAAGAGAGGTGCATACAAAATAACAGTTGGTGCTGTCAGTCCAATGTCACATCTCTTATCTGTTTCTTTTCATGAAGAGCAGCACAGGGACGTAAAGAGATATGTCAAGGATAAACAAGGATGAAACTATTCTGGTTTTTGATAAGATACAAACATAACACAGAGGAAAACAGGTATGTGTGCACACATCAGCAAAACCTATATCTACTCATAGACGACTGTGGCAAACTCATGAATTAGAATGAATCTAATTACAAAATATATTTAAAACCAAGAATTTCAAGAATTTCCCTCGGGATAATAAAGTTTTATCAAAATATTTTGATTGGGAACAAATGCAAAAAGGCATTAAATAAAAATGACTGATATGAAAAAAACAAAAAAAACTCTGAACTGTAGACCCTATACAGACAGACAGTACTTTATAACTGTATCCCTGACCTCCTGTGCTCCCAACCCCATGAGAGCTCTTTATTTTTTACACAGATCTTGAGCCTAGCAGCACTAAACATGTTGGAGTCCTCCCAAACTCTGATCTAAGTCAGTGCACTCACAGCCTCCAGTGAGGCTTGGCCACCAATATAGTGTCTCCGTAATTGTGGGCATCCTGTGTTCGGAATCAACACATACATTAGTGTGTTTTATGGTTACAGAAAAATGTACATTGACTTTCACTTTATTGTGACTGAATTAAAGTAAGTGTGGCTGATTTGTTTTAGTACACATTTAAGACACAATAAGGTAAATTAAGCCATAACACAATGTGATCACCCAGCAATTACAATGTGGTCAAAAGAAGTGGAAGCATTTAATGGATCCGTTTCGCTTTATTGTCACCATATTAAAGATTACATGTGGTCATGTAATCTGTGTAACTTTTTAGTACACATTTAAGAAGCTATATTAACGGAATGCGGCTACTCTGGCTGGTTCCAATATGAAATCAACCCCACCCTTAAAGGGGTCATAGTATGCTCATTTTCTGGTAAATACTTTCATTTGGGGGTTCTACTAGAATATGTTTACATGCTTTAATGTTCAAAAAACACATTATTACTCTCTCTTGCTGCAGCACCTCTTCCACCCTTTGTCTGAAACGCTCTGTTTTAGCTCCTGTTTAGCTTCTCCCACTCTGTTGTGAGTGGTCAACCGCTAGGAGCGTGTGTCGGAAATGTCACGCCTCTGATTGAAAACAGTAACAACTGCTTTGGTTCAGTCGTACCTGTTCGAGCCCGAGTCTGATACTGAAACACAAAGTCAGGCAAAAAAAACAACGTTTTAACTGTGGAATTTCTCTACATCATGGTAACAAGTTGAAAACATCTGCTGCAAAGAAATACAAAAGGTAGCTAGCAGTTAGCATAATCAATTACTACATTGTGTAGCTAACTACCTTGAAACACCACCTAACGTTATATGCAATTGTGTAAAGCATAACTCTGGTTGGATCTAAGACGAATGAACCAGGTTTCAGTCCCTCCTACATGCATGGTAAACCATCCAGGCCTCAAGCCTAACTGTTGGAATCCCTACACCCTGCAGAACATCAACAACAGAGCTGACTATGGACCTCTGAGGCATAGAGTTTTTATTACACGTAATGAGATAGCTGTCTAGAATAAAATCAGAACACTAAGGTTTCATTATACCACAGGGCCCAGATAACTAATGAAGAACTTAACTTAATAACTTAACTTACAAAATAACACATGTAAAAAAAAGAATACAAACTGATCAAACAAGGTCAGTAATACCTCTGTAGGGTTCACAAACTTTTGAGCAGCACGGTATATACACAGTGAACTGTAATAGTAATAGTGAGTAGTAATAGTGTCCAATCCTCTCCATACATGCATTGCAGATATCTCGCCTATCGCAGCTTTGTCAGCTGGTGCTGGGGCTACTTGGGAAGGAATGTCAGGGTTGCCATCCCGTCGTGTGTGGTACTCCGGATACACCAGGAGTTTCTTGATCCGGCTGGTCACTAGGTTGGCTTCCGACTGCCCCATGACTATAGTGGGACAGTCTTTGACTTTGAGGGTCCCTCATACTGGGATGACAGGTCCTTGGGGATGGGGATTTTCTTGAAATCCTCAACAAATGCCGTTGGGTCCTCAAACACCTCATCAAAGATGAGCCTCATCCGGTCATCTACATAATCTATAAAATATTGCATTCAAATAGTCACTTTGTTTCTAAAGAAAGTACTTTTCTGAATCCACTTTCCTTGCACATATGAAAAGTGTGGCCATAACTATTTAAATGTTGAAATTATTCTTTTTTTTTATGTTTTGCAAAATTGTGTGCACTGTATTTCCTATAGTCCACATAACAGTATTTCAGTACAATACAATATTCCAGGTACTGTAATCACTCAAATACAAATGCAAAAACACATGTAATGTCTGTGTTATATACCTTTGCTTCTCCCGTGATCCTTCAGTGTACCAATGGACAGCTGTGTGCGGACTGATACCATCTTTACCATCTCAGTGGCCACTGTGTGCCCACTGAGACAGTTTGTGGAGGGTCTGTTTGGCATCCGATATCATGGAATCTGGCTTTAGTGGAGATGTGTTGGGTACTGGGGTCCTGCTGTGATGTACTCTAAAAGACAGGGGCAAATTAACTATTGCATCAGATGAAAATGTCAAATGTCAACATGTAAAACGCTAAACGTTCTTGTCCCCTGTAACATCAGCAGACCACATATGTGCATGTAAACACATGTACACACACCCACACAATATACTTGTATTACATAAATACATTACATAAATGTGTAACCTGGGACCAACTACACTGTTGAGTATAAAGAACGGCCTCCACGTAACAGAGCTCATTGTACATCTAAGTTAGTCATATTTTGCTGGCAACCTTTTGTCGGCAGTGCTATGAAAGGAAAACAGTGGCTCAGAGTAGGTTGAAAATTTCAAATTTTAGGTTAAGGTGGGCCTACAGCTGATTAGCAAAACCATTTGAACACAATAACGTCAGCTTGCAATTTAGCTGAGACCTACAGCTGATTCTCCAAAACATTTGAACACAATAATGTTAGCTATCAAGTTAGCCAAACTAACGTGTATTGCGGCCATAACATTACAGCTTGTATAATCATAAATCCACCTCTACACTTGAACAATGTTCAAGATCTTGAGGCCGAAAAACCATCGCCATATTTCTACACAATTTTAGGTAAAAGTTGGCCTACAGCTGATTAGCAAAACCATTTGAACACTATAACGTTAACTTGCTTTCACACTGGGTGTACAGCTACAACCAACAACTCTGCACTTGATCACTCAGTAGTAGCTACCTTGTTTGTTTTAAACATAACAAATCCACAACTAATAAAGCATACTTACAGGTTGTGATCTCCAGATTGGACCAACAAAGGGAGAACTACCCCATCTTTCAGGAGTAACCGTGTCGAAAATCCAGCAGTGAAATGTGCCTGGTTCAGGAAGCAGTCCTCGGTAAAATGAAAGGACTAATAAAGGTCTTCCTTTGGAAGTCCATTCAAAGGGAATTTGCCTTCGCACTGACGAAAACAGCGTCTTCTCGACAGTAGACAAGTAATGGAAGTAAAGGCTCGGCTGCAACGAGCCATTTCAGGCAGTTCAGGAGAGGTGTTTTCTGTGGGAGAGAGTAACTCCCTTTGGCGTGGACTTTGAGCTTTGTAACTTTGCAGACCTTTTACATGCACATGAAAGCTATATAACACACTAAAGGAAAGGGAAAAACCCCAAAAGCATAATATGACGCCTTTAATTCTTTTTGACATTTGGGGAAAAGCATTTCTACATGGAAAATTATCTTACAGACTCCAATCTCAACCTCCAAAAATAGAATAATTAAAAAAGGCAAATACAATACAAATACATTTCTTCAACAAGACCAGTTTCTGGGCAGCAGATTACATATTTCCGTTATATGGCTATTTGTCTAGCCTGTTGAAATCATGTAACTTTATTGATGGCCAAATTTCACATAGACCTACACCACTCCATGTACAAAAATACAGGTTATAAATCAGAAAACAAAAATGCTATCAAAACTATTAATATGTTTAGCACTTTTTAAGTCTATCAGTGGCATCAGTGGTGTTAGCAACATCCAGGGCTGTTTAATGTTTTGGTTTGTTCTGGAGCTGAGGCATGGCCGTGCATGCCGGTTACAGAAAGTACTGTACTGTTCAGTACTATATAACCTTCTATTTGGTAGTCATGGAACTCTATTTCATGTCCACAAAGCACAAAGTTGTATGCATATGCAAATGAGTTGTATGCTTTCAATTTATCCGTGGTGTAAATGCTTGGTGTGTCAATCAAATAAGTATAAATATCTGGCCATTGTAGGCATGGCCATTTGGTGGGGCTTTGCTTCAAAGCCGGGCAGGTATACACCACTAGACACTCTGGGACTCATACCAGTGTTTGCGTCTTAAGTTCACGGCATCCCATCGCTTATAAAACAAGTATAATATTATCAATAGTATTTTAATTGTGGTGAAAACCGGGACAATTGGGACATTTTAGTGTTTTACAGATATTTGTCGGGACTTGGGACACCCAGCTTGAAACCGGGACATCTGGTTACCCAACTGTTAATGATACCCCATTGTCTAATAACAACATTTAAATAATAAAATAACAAAATAGCCACGTGTAAAAAGTATTTTTTTTGCAAGCCAGTTTTTTTCTTTTCCATTGCGTCTTATGAGCGGTCGGGTTCTTTTGCAACTGGCGTGCGCATGCATTGTCAATGTTTGTATACAAATAATTGGTCTATTGCATTTGTTGAGGTGCTATAAAGCACTGCACTCATGCCGTCAGTAGAAATTTCGTCACTGCATCTAAAAATCATATAATGTGGCAAGCAGTTAGCATGTAGCTACTGTTAGCTCCACCTGGCGATCGCTCAAATGTATATCGATTCAATACTACAATCAACCCAACACAGATTCGTAAAATAAAACTCAAGTTACAAATACAAACGTATGTTTCTGTGCACATGTATGTTCTCACCAATAAAAGAACATGACTTGACATTTAAAGGGGAACAATGTTAAAAATATGAAATGTTCATTAGACAGAGAATGTTGTCATGATGTAGCTTATGTAATGTGTGTGATGTGTTGTAGCCTGCAGAGCCAGAATTAGTCATGGAACAAGGTAAAGAGAGGGAGAGGGTTTGGTTAGGAGAGAGTGTTGTAGCCTATGACAGTAAGACAGTGACATTAGTGGGATGATTCTGATGTAAACTGTGATCCACACTCTGTGTAGGTTCATTAGTAGTGCAGTCATGCAAGTGTTCATGTAAGTAATCACGTAAGTATGTCCGTAATCATGTAAGTGTTCCAAGGAAGTTGTTTGAGGTGTGGTTTCTCAAGCTCAAATTGTTTGAAAATGGTGAAAAAAATGAATGGTATTTTCCCTCCTTTCCTGTTCTCTTACCATACTTATACTGTCTATTCAATTGCAATTGTGCTGTCAATGCAATTCAATATCTCTGTTTGATTATATGCTTCTTTATCAAAATAAAGTATTCAAAAACAGAAATAGTAGCCTGTTGAATTGTAATTCAACAGGAATTGTAGTTAGTGTAATATTACCACACACCCCTTTCAAATATACACTGTATAAAGCTTGCTTCCAAACCATAGTTCCAAACCCTATACCTTGGCACCATTTGTCGCTAAATTGTAATCTTGTTGTGCACCTTGATGCAATGGGTGTGTGGTTGATGCATGGGTAATGTAGTTGTTCTTACAAACATAAGAAGGAATGAGTGAAAGGCGACACATATGTGAACTACAGGTAAATTTGGTCTAGGAAAAGATCTGTGTTGTCAGAATGCACATGGAATTGGCAGTCCTGAAGTATGTTAGGGCACCATAAGGGGCCCAACTTAGCGCCCCCATGGAAGCTATCATCACATCTAAAAGTAGGGTTGTTATCCCCACAGCCACCATTTTTGTCATATTGCAAAGTCCATTCCATCGATGCATGTGCTTCAGGCCTTGGCTCTGCTAACCTGATGTTATTCACACCGCTAGCTTCCTCTGTGACTAATCGTGTATAATGCCAACTTTGTGTATTATTTTGATATATTCTGCTACAAAAAAGATCAAATGAGAAGTCGCCATAATGTCACTGTACGGTAATTGGCCTTGGCTAAGTATTAGCCCTATTTAGACGTTTAGTGTTTTGAATCTCTCTTGAAAACAGTTGAGAGATGGAAAGAGAGATGTTTTCTCTGTCTAAACAGGTGGGAACATTGTCCTAGACCTTGCATTTCTATTATTAAACATGAGTCATGGCATTATCCAAAGCAATGTAAACTGGTACACCACGGTCACTACATCTCCTACATCTACATTCTGGGAGATGGTGAAAACCATGGATGTGGTACAAACCTGAAACCTGTATGTGTGTGCATATCAGGTGGGGCTCTTGTGAACTGCTCCTATGTGTAAACAGGCTGAGATGGTTGTGAGTGTTGTGTGTTGTGCCTTTTGTGTAAACAGATGACATTTTTAATCTAGATACAATCAAAATACAAAAGTTGTAGAATCTAGATATTTCTCTCATGTAAACAGGGCCAATGTGAGTGTATGTAATTGGTCACCGGCTTGGCTACATAGCTAGGTGGGTAAATAGACTCCACCCAAATCTAAATCCGCTTGAAGGAATAGAGGGAAAATCGATAGCCTGAAATTACTTGAGATTGCAATGGATTTGATGAAACATCATTTCCTGATCCTTAATGTGCACCTTGGTACCCTTAATAACATATTTAGAAGTAAATTACGGATTTCTATTGTCCATCACATTGTGTGATTTTCACATTGTCAGGAAAATATCACAACCATCATTATTGGAGCTATCAACACCTATCATTTATATGAACTGTCTATAAATCAAATGAAGACAGAACAATACTGGCACATATTGACAGTAACACACAACTTCAAAACCATTTGCCTCAGAACTTTAATCACTAAATCTGCACAGTGGGTTGTTATCAGATTATGGGATTATTCCATCATTGCTGAGAAATTAAACATAGGCCAGGAAAGAAGTTAAACAAACCGACAGACAGACAGACAGACAGATAGACACACACTCAAACAGTTTGATCAACAACATTGGTATGGCGGGTGTGTATGTGAGGTGTGATAAAGAGTGGGAAAAAGGGGAGGAGGGACATAAAGGTAAAAATAAAGATAGAGAGAGAGCAAAGAGAGTTGGTGGGAGAGAGTGATTAAGCCTAGATCACTGCATGGTGGACAATTTCGATTCATTTTTTGCACGTACAAGGCTGCCCCCTGTAGATTAAACTGTGGAAGTGCATAGTAACAATCTTAAAGTCTGGTCATGTTTTAAGTGAAATTTCGCTACCGACTGAGAACAAAATACGTTAGAGTTAATATGTGAAGTTTATAACTTAACTTCAGTCACATCAAATCAGTAAAATATTATTGGCAAACTGCTGGTTGTAATTGCATGTTTATTCAGCTTGAATGCACATATGACGGTTTGCGTCAATCAAACATTGCATGCAGTGCAATGCAGTGCGATTCAGCGCCACTATCTGACTAAATTCTAAGATTCATTGACTTGAGTCATTAAATGCCAAACAAAATGGCAAACAATCCAAAATGTCATCCAAATGTTACAAATGCTTTTAGTGTTTATAAGGAAACCGTATTGGAGGCTTTTATAATTACTACAATTACTAATTAGAGAGTTACAGCTTCTTGTCAGCTAATTAGGGCCAATCAACTAGTCTATTTACATCTTCTAACATCAAATGGACAAACGGTGTATACCAATTAATCAACAATGCTAAATAGACACAATGAAAAAGTCAGCTAAGCATTGAGGCATCAATAAATTGGAGAAAAAAACAAGGAGAGCTCCCCAAGAGCATAGTTGTCAGCATTTACATCTGATCAACATCTCCTGTAGAGTCCTGTAAAGTCAGCCAACCCAGCAAATCAATAGGCAGGAATGGACTAAACCGTGATCAATAAAGGCTCAATTTAAATGGGATCATGTTGGAATGGTTTTCCCTCACAGAGGAGAAATGCAGCTGATTTTCCAAAATGTGAACTTTGATGAGCAAATAAATACTTCACAAGCACAAAGAAAGGGTGATATGGTCTTAAACTAGTGCCGTGTTCCTCTATGAGGGCACAAGAGATGTCCAGCTAATATATCATATGGATTTCAATACATTCATTTAAATTAAACTTGCACTATATTTTCTGGACATGCTGCACATTACAATGTTAGCAGTTAAATCTGTGTTGAAAAGTGCCTGGATTTTCTCGTTGTTGTGTTATCTATTTAGTTGTGTATGTATGTTGTGGTTGTGTATTTATGTTGCAAAAAAGGGCTGCCTCTGGTTTGACTATGGTTTAACAATATGGTTTATGGTTTAACAATTATTATACACCAAAAACCCAAGTGCACATTTTCCATTCTGGAATGTTATCAATTCTATAATAGCTTTTTGTTGAACACATTGTGCATTACTTTGCTCAGAGTGACAGCCTTAAAAATTATAAATACACTGAATGACCAACCAAGTGCACGCATGCGCACACACACACGCACGCACGCACGCACGCACGCACGCACGCACGCACGCACACACGCACACACACACACACACACACACACAGCATTTGCAGAGCTTGTTCCCCCAGCTTGTGTGTGTGTGTGTGTGTGTGTGCGTGTGTGCGGGTGTGTGTGTGTGTGTGTGTATGTGTGTGTGCGTGCGAGTGTGTGTGTGTGTGTGTGTGTGTGTGTGTGTGTGTGTGTGTGTGTGCGGGTATGTCAAGTGAACTGCCATGCTGAATCAAGTGGTCTCTCTAATGCAACATGTCAACCTGCTGCTGCCACTGTCCCAGATCAACACTAACATATATATGTTATCATAACAACATATATTCTGATATAAGAATAAAACAAAGGATTCTGTCTTTTTGTCACCAGCTTCCCGGACATCATTGGGTCAGAGTAGCTGCTCATCTGTCTTGCCTTTTTTTATTATTATTTATATAAATAAATAAATATATATATATTTGATATACACTTATAAATAAATTATATCATAAACTGGCTGTACACTTTTTCATGTAGAATTAGGGATGCTTTAATACATTGGATAAAATAAATCAATCTGAAATCTAAATAATTCAAGACATAATAGTAAGGGTATTATTGTTACTACGGTGGAACCATACTCGTGTAAATCCAACTTCTAGCTTTCCATAACCAGTCCATAACCTACAGAGTACAGTTTAATTGTAATTGACAATTGACATTGTCAATTGAATATTGGAATATTAGTATGAACATATAAATCAGTTTTTCTGCATAACCATTATTACATTTTTTTTATCTGTCAAAATAAAATCAAAACAAAAAGTATGGCATTCGAGAAATCAAGTCACTTCATCATGTGTGATTTGTCTCTTGGTGCCTTGCTATCAGATCTTTCTGTTGTGGAGATCATCCAAGTAGTGAATATATCATTCAATAACATGCATAATTACAATTCTCTAAACTAAATCATTGTCATTTACTGGAGTCTTCGATAATGAATTCTCTGAAGCCTGTATTGCTATACTAGATTACATTCCCCCTCACACACAATTTGATGAACACAATATTGAACACAAGCCTAGGCAATATAGGTCAAATAATAGCTCTCTTACGAGTTGAATGACGGTTTTGGGGTTGAATCAAGCACCTTTACATTGCCTGGACCAACTTCGATAGCCCAGCACAGATATACCAAAACCATAACACATTTTTCACACATTTTTCCATTGAGACAATGCCTTGAAAATACTTTCTATCTTCTAATTAACTACATATAAACCAGTTTGGACAGTGTATATATTATTGTACATCATATTAACAACATATATATGTGTGTGTGTATTTAAACTGTTCTACTCATGCTAAATTACCAAAATGTACCGTTCAGAGATTTCTGAAATATTTGTTTTCTGACATATGGAACACAAATGTTCCATATGCTAAGATAAAATAATGTAGAAATATATAATATCCCAACCAGTCAGCTCAAGGGTTAGCCTATACACTAGGGCAGTGTTTTTCAACCACTGTGCCGCGGCACACTAGTGTGCCGTGAGATATTGTCTAGTGTGCCGCGGGAAATTATCCAATTTCACCTTTCACAGTTTCACACTGAGTGAGTAGAAATATGAACGATTAGAAAATACTTTTTCTTTGTGTTTATTTGATTCCTATTCAAGACACTTTGATGAGAACGACTTTATATTGTCAATAAAGGCTACAGAGTTTCATTTTTTAACATTTTCTGCTGGTGGTGTGCCTCGTGATTTTTTCAATGAAAAAAATGTGCCTTGGCTC
>OMNR01100220.1:19479-34356 GCA_900303205.1 Mora moro
ACTGGCGTGGGAATGATGTCACACCATTGAAGCCTTCGCGGCAAGACACGGTGACAGGCACCGCACGTCCCACACACACTAGAGCTGTGTGCATTCAAGGATAAATGGGCCACGTCTTGGATTTTATCATCACTGTAGCGATCTCTTAACCGTAACGAAAGTTACAACCTCGGTCACAACCGAAAGTTACAATAACAATAGCCTCACTTTGTGTATTATTTTATCTTAATCTTTATCTTAAATAACAAATAGCCACACCTCGGAGCTCTTGGCCAGCGTTGCTCAATTAAACTAGAAGCTATTGTGTATGGATTTGTGTAGGGCGTTAAATGACATTCTCTCAAGTACACACATGTCAACGACCAGGTTCTTATGTTTTACTTGATTTGTTTTGGGACCTTGCCAAATATGCTAACCTGCGGGATCGTTAGGCTTTCATTTAACGGCTCATGTCATATATATAGCCTAGGCCAGTGTTTTTCAACCACTATATTGTCTGGTCTGCCGCGGGAAATTATCCAATTTCACCTTTCACGGTTTCACACTGAGTGAGTAGAAATATGAACGATTAGAAAATACATTTTCTTTGTGTTTATTTGATTCCTATTCAAGACACTTTGATGAGAACGACTTTATATTGTCAATAAAGGCTACAGAGTTTCATTTTTTAACATTTTCTGCTGGTGGTGTGCCTCGTGATTTTTTCAATGAAAAAAATGTGCCTTGGCTCAAAAAAGGTTGAAAAACACTGCACTAGGGAATAAGCACAGCAGAGAATGCTACATATAGTGCTCCTTTAAGCCAATCCACATTTCACACTGCCTAAAATATTTTGTATATCCTAACCTGCAACTTCTCCAAGAAAGCCCTGTTCAAGTACTGCCACCAATCCAAAGAAGAAACGTGGAAAACAATCCTTACTCATTCTGGAGCCAGCAGTGTCATGTTACAGGTCATCCATTTTTGTGACCTCTGAGCTGTCAACTGAAGTGCAGTCAACTGCAGTCGCTACACTTTCCATCAACAATGATACATTCAGAACAGATCAAAATCATGTTGCCATGTGGAGGATTAACAAATAATACCTGGTGCCAGTTTCAAGTTAACACCTGAGTCCCAGTGACACACCTACCTGTTCTTAAAAGTGGGGTTCATCCTGAGAGGAAATAGTCCCAAATCGACAGGCTTGCTATCAGGATTAAACTCTAAAGCTCCCGAGACATAAATCAGAAAGTAGTCCCACAACTCGGGAAGCTTCTTGGAGTTGAGTAACATTAAAGAAACCTTCTGTTACTTCTGTGTCATAGAAAACAGAATTTGTTTTTTCTTGAGATCTCGCATGTCTCAATAAAGCTGCATTAGTTGAACCTTAATTGCCGACGCTGCGCCAAATCTTAGGTGCCAGAGCTGACTCCTCCCCTTGAGATTAACAAGTGAAAACAAAGTCCTGCCTTGGAGTACTTTTTTTTTCTGTTCTTTCTCTCGCACCAAGAATGCCACCAAGTGCACCACTGCTCGCACTGTGACTGTGACAGTTTATCATAGCGGAGAATTCAGGCTATATGATTCAACTACTGAGTATGGATATTAGATTAAACATGTTAATCACATATGATATTGTTTTTGCTAATGGCAAAAATAGTTATATAGACTCCACAGACAACACAACTTGCTTTAATTTTGTCTAAGGAAATGAATCTAGCCCGATATAACTTAATATTAGGCCAACTCTCTTTATAGCGTAAAACAATACCTGACATCAAACAACTCCCCATATCTACCAAAACAATAGCCTATATACTTAACAGGTCTACTATAACAGTAACTTTAATATGCCTATTATTGTCCATAGATAGGCTATATTGTTGCCAACATCTGAAAAATAGAAACAACTTAATCTTAAATAAAGAAGAATGGATTTGACTTGAAGGCTGTTCAGATGATAATAATATTTACACGTACCAGTATATGAGCGAGAGTCCATCGAAACGCTCAAGCTCTCTGCCTCGTTGTTTCAGAAGAGACATATAGCGTCCAAAATATGGTCAGAATCTACTGCTGAACTCGGGTCAATATGAGCTCAAGTTAAAAAAAGCCATTCCAGAGATGGGAATAAAGTCATCACTCCCTCCGCGGTTGAAGTGAATTGACGTGCTGTGAGCTAGGCCGCTTCTCTCCGCTGACTAGGTGAATGTGTCAGCACTCATTTCCCTTCAAATCAATAAGACAGATTGTTCGCCGTTGGAGAAGAGGTTCAGTTTGTTTGTTTGTTTATAACCTGACGTCTACACGACAGCGGGATTTTACTGCTGACTTACCCTAACCTGTCTGGCAAAATATTAATCACACGTTCGCAATAGCTGCTGTTAGGGTCTTAGACAAGAAGAACATGGCATAATAACAAGTAGACGCTGTCTGTACTGCCCTGGGGGGAACAGGACCAAACAGAGGGACGCTTTGTGCTTAGTAAAAGCCTCTTAGTTTGAACGTGTTCTCCATTTAAATGCACATTTTCAAAAAATGATTCCAAGAGGTCTTGCCCCCTATTCTTAATGTCTGTCTTTGCTTGTGTCACTTCAGTAAAAAAAATTCAACCCTAGGCAAGTGGTGGCATATTTGGATTTGTCATTTCTCAAAAAAATGTAACATATTCAATTAGAGAGTTGTAAAGAAGGAGAGCAGAAAAGAACAGAAGAGAGCAATTTTGAAACAAAAAAAACACGTCCCCTCCCCCTCTGCTTCTCCCCTCACTACGTTTCTCCACCATTGAGAAGTGTTGCACCTGTGATTGACAGGCAAAATGGATTCCCCAACCCAATCATGGAAAAGATGCACTGATTGGTCAGAAATGAGCTGGGAGCAGTCGAAAATCTAAATGGGCTCAAACAGAGGACACAGAGGCAGACGGCCTCTGCCAACTTTAGTTTAGCCAGGGGTGCAGTTTTTCGGTGCTGGATTTCGATCGTGTACCCCTCGCTTTGGGGAAAAAAAGAAAAATAAGAAAGAGTTGATCTGGCCTCCCCACTGCCAGAACAGACCAAATCGTCTGGGTTAACAGTAACTACGAGGTTGTTTCCTCTTTGAACAAGGCCACGCCTCGGCAGCTATACGGAGATCATGGCCACGCCCCAAGTCCGCAAAGCCGAAATGCATTCTGGATTTACAAGGCTGCTGGCACGGCAAAAATGTGTGTCCTCTTACTAAATTACTGATTTCTCGCCGTAGGAACATTGCAAAAATGTAATCTGCAGTGATTCTGAGACAGAACCCCTGAGTTGTTATCATATAGGAATTAAACTAATATCTGATACTTATGGTTGATGCTTCAGTGATTTGAAGACATACTCTCCTATTAAACCCCATTGTAACTCCTGAAGCAATGTCTCCATGTGACGTAGTAGCGTCTACAGAAATCGAGTTTAGCCGCGGCAAAATTAAATACTACACAAAACGGTAAAAAGCAATAGGACCCGGGGTGCGTTGTACTTCACCAATATACGTTTTATAACTATATTATTACTTTAATGAAGCTGAATGGCATGACCATGTCCACATTGAGTTTAAGCAAATGTGTGACGAAGGCACAAAGCAGGTGTGATAAAGAAACAGAGGGCCAATCCGAATAAAATTTATTCAATTGGTATTTGTATTAGGTATTGAATTTCAAATTACAACATGGTTTATTTTAGTTTATATGGAGCCCCGGTACCATCTAGTGTCTCCACAGAGGGCAAAGAGCAGGACCTAGTTTTAGTACAGTACCTATGTTACATATGGCACCTTTTTAAAGTCTTGTAAGTTAATGACATTTTTAAGTTGACTTAATTATATTTACATTTGTAAATATGTAAATACATTTGTAAATAGGTAAATACATTTGTAAATATAATTGTATAATATAATTTGTATATATATATATAGATAGATAGATAGATAGATAGATAGATAGATAGATAGATAGATGTAAATTAAATTAAATATAATGAATCTATTAATTAAGAGAAGGCAGACACTACCCAAGGCTTTGGTCAGTTTTGTGGACATGCTGCAGACCGAGTGGGGGTGGGAGTGACTCCCCACCTGGTGACATCCCACCAGAGCAGGGCTATGCCGGAGTGCGGGCCTGAGGGCATGGCTTTAAACATGCAAAGCCAAGGCCAGGAAGCGCAGACATGAAGTAGTCGGTTTGCCATGCAGCTTCAGATGCAGTCGATACAGGAGGTCTTATAGGGCCCAAGACTTTTGGAAGTCTGCAGCCTGATCATTCAAGAGATCTTGAATCAAGCTGTTCATTACAGCATTGGATAGCCTGGACAGGTTTGCTGACCTTCCGCAGTCAGACTTTGAGGAGCAGTTGGGGTATTTTTTAAAAATCTTTGTTTACTTGGTTTTACAAGAACATACCATTGTCATCAGAGTGTTTATAAAAAGTAAAAATATATATTATCTTTATAAAAATAAGTGACAATTGACATATTGCTAACCACCAAAACAGCTGTCAAAGACAAGAGAAAACTAAAATAACACAACCATAAACATACACAAATAAAGAAAAAATATTGACACCCCTCTAATTCCCACTCATTCCTGAGATGAGTGGGAAATGTATCCTCTTAAGGAATTGGAATAATGGACCCCATATTTTCCCAAATGTATTGGAGGAGCCACATAATGAAAGCCAGAAAATTTCTATAAGGTTTGCAGGACATTGCTGACACCTATTATAGGTTGGTGATATACCGTCCCCAGCTTTTAGACAGATTTCAGACAACCAAGCCTTAGTAGGTACTTGTGGTGTGTGGTTGGTGGCTGGTTTAAGCAGAGTCAGACTGATTAGACTCTGGGGCTGGGTGAGACTACACACCTGTGGTGCATTGGCCAATCAAGGCACACAGGTTACTTCACTTTCTTTCACCTGTGTCCTGTGGTCGAAGGAACCCAGAAAAGCCACCTCAGTGGCATGTAGCGAGGGAGAATTGCTATAGTACGGTGTATCACTATACATTGAATTATACCATATTTTGCACAAATATAATATTTTTGTACACATTGCAAAATCTTTGTCCAAACTTCCTCTGGTATTACCTCCCCCAGATCCTCCTCCCAAAGTGTCTTTATAGAGTTTAATGATGTCAAATATTAATTTGGTTGTAGTATGAAATTGAGCCTTTCAGAGTTGGGATTGGTGACAGGAAACCATCTAAAATGGAATCATTAGGTAAGTTGGGAAACATGTTATGAGCAAAGCTATGGAGCTGTAAATATTTGAGAAAATGTTACCTGGGAACTGAAAATCTGTCCGAGAGTTGCTGAAAGGATGCAAAAACATTATCAATATACAAGTTTGACCACATTAAGAAAACACAATCTGCTAGGGAAGGAGGAAAAACATGATCAGCAGCTTGTGGGGCATATGTACAAAATGATTGTAGACCAAAATAGCACTTAAACTGAACCCAGATCCTAACAATCACATTCTCTAGGGGGAAGTGGAAGAATGAATAGGAGAGTGTACTTGAGGTATCAGTGATACAGGTTACAGGAGTTTGCCTCTATAACCAGCCACATCGGGGGAGGATCAAAGACCTCATATTGAAGCCAAATCCTAATATTGGCAGCCCAATAATAAAAGAGATTTGGTAAAGCTATCCCTCCAAGTGGCCTAGGCCTTTGCAAGTATTGTTTACACAGCCTAGGAACCTTCTTATTCCAGATAAACTTAAAGATCAGGCTATCCACTTTACGGAAGAAGGTCTGAGGGAGGAAAAGTGGTATGAATTGGAACAAGTAGGAGAACCGTGAAAGACAGAACTGACATACATGGCATAACATGGACTCCACTATATGTAAAGCTATATTGGGCAATTCTAAAGGGTAAGTTGTGCTGTTGTGTTCTTAGCAGCTGTATTCATTTTTGATCTTTACCTTTTTTTCAAGAGGAGGCTTGAAAGACTTTGAGGAAAGCAACCAAAATCCAATAATTCATCAAACATTTCCCACTTTGTAGAGACAACGGCTGCATTGAGTTCCGCCATAGTGATTGGCAGTGGTTTGTAGGGTAATCAAAATCTCAAGTAAAAGTACAATTACTCCCATAAAAAAATATTCAAGTAAAGGTTTTCGTCTACCTGCCTGCCTGTTCGTCCCACCTGTTACCTGCCTTGCCTAACCTACCTGCCTCCGTTACCAATCTACCCTACCTATCTACCTGCCTACCTATTGTATGCCAACCTCGATTCCTTACCCCATCATTAAACCCAGTTCCTTATATCCAGTCTCCCGCCTCACTGTGATCTGCATTGGTGTCCTGTTACGATCTGTCCTTGGCCAGATCGTAACAGTACGATCTGGCCAACATGGACCCCGCAGACACTGAGACCATCCGCCAGGCCCTTGCCCCTTCTGGGCCAACATTCCCTGGCGCTAAGAGACATCTCCAGCACGGGGGAGGCCTTTTGCCAGGCCTGTGCTAACTGGTAGCTCCGATCCCGAGCCTATGCAGTTGGGAAGAGCTCACATTACGCTGGAGGAACAGGCGCGTCACATCAGTGCCCAGGGCTGCTTGTACTGCAGTCAAGGTGGACATCTCTTTGACAGTTGCCCTATCTATCCAGTAAAAGCGCCGGCTTGTCAGTAAGGGGAGAAATAGACAGACCTGAACGCGAGGCCATGGAACAGACATACGTCATTGCGCAAGGTCAAACACAAATGGACCCAGCCAAGGTGTCCGCAGTGAATAAGTGGCCAGTTCCGAGCAACCACAAGCAGTTTTATCAGGAATTATAGTCGAATTGCAGCACCTCTCACAGCCCTCACCTTCATCTCCTGCCCATTCCGCTGGACCCTTGAGGCCGAGACCGCGTTCTTGGAATTAAAGTCCTGTTTCATCTCTGGTCCAGTCCTCAGTCAACCCGATACGGCACTGCAGTTCGTGGTAGAGGTGGACGCTTCGGATACAGGGGTATGGGCGGTACTCTCGCAGTGGTCTCTTTCTGACAACAAGCTCCATCCCTGTGCCTTCTTTTCATGTAGGCTCTCTCCTCCGGAAAGAAACTATGACGTTGGCAACCGGGAGCTCCTCACTGTCAAGTTGGCGTTAGAAGAGTGGCGCCACCGGCTGGAGGGAGCTTCCCATCCCTTTGTCGTGTGGACAGACCACCGTAACCTCACCTACATGCTACGACTACGACTGCCAAGCGCCTAAACTCCCTTCAGGCTCGATGGGCGTTATTCTTTGGTAGGTTCAACTTCACCCTAACTTATCGTCCCGGGTCCCGAAACATCAAACCCGATGTCTCGGGTCTATGTCTCCGAGGAGGAAGACTCTGATCCGGCCCCCATTCTTCCATCCACTTGTTTCATCGCCACAGTTACCTGGGAGATTGAAGCAACAGTCAGACGGGCCCATGCTTAACAGCCAGACCCGGGTAATGGTCCACCTAACCGTCTGGTCCTCCAGTGGGCGCACTCCTACCGCCTCACCTGTCACCCTGGAATGATACTCACCTTCCTCCGTCAGCGTTTCTGATGGCCCACAATGGATACTGACACATGATCATTCATCTCAGCCTGTACAACCTGTGCCCGGAATAAGACTTCCTCTAGACCCTGCTCCGGCCTTCTCCGTCCCCTGCCAATCCCCAGTCATCCCTGGTCACACATACCATTATTGATTGCTTTTCTAAGGCTGTTCACCTTCTTGCACTGCCCAAACTACCCTCTGCTAGGGAAACTGCTGATCTGTTGGTAGACAATGTGTTCCGCCTCCATGGCATCCCGGCCGACATTGTCCCCAGTTTATTTCCCAGGTCTAGAAGGCATTCTGCAAGGCCCTGGGTGCCACTACTAGCCTGTCCTCCGGTTACCATCCGCAAACTAATGGACAATCGGTATCCTCTACGACCCGTCCACCTGGAGCTCTCAGCTGTCGTGGGTGGAGTATGCCCATAACTCCTTAATCAACGCCTCTTCACGTTTGTCTCTCTTTCTCTGCTCACTGGGTTATCAGCCCCCACTATTTCCTACCCAGGAAGAGGAAATCACAGTCCCGTCTGTCCAGGCCCACATGCGCCCTGTCGGAGCACCTGGAGATGTGCCCCCACTGCTCTACCGCACATCCACCAGGACCCAAGCTCAGGCTAACCGCTGGGTCCCTCGCGCCCAGATCCTGGATCTATCCCTAATCCAGGATTTCAATAGAGATCACCTGGACAGTTCTAGGGGTATGCCAGGTGGCGTCCGTAGGGGGGGGGGGGGGCTGTCACGTCCCCCACTGCCACCCCCTAGTGGCAGCTAGTTTCCCTTCCTTTTCACTGTCTGTCTTGTCTGTCTTTGTGTTGTATGTGTTTGTGGGCATGTCGGCAGTTCCCAGCTCCTCCTTGATGACATCATCCACTTCTCTCTCCTAATCAGCTCACACACAGGGGGTACTGTCACGTCCCCCACTGCCACCCCCTAGTGGCAGCTAGTTTCCCTTCCTTTTCCCTGTCTGTCTTGTCTGTCTTTGTGTTGTATGTGTTTATGGGCGTGTCGGCAGTTCCCAGCTCCTCCTCGATGACATCATCCACTTCCCTCTCCTAATCAGCTCACACACATGCGGTTCATCAACCTTCACCCATCCTGTATTTAAACCCCGGCTTTCCACCCACTTATCGCCAAATCGTTGTTGAACCTAACCTTATCCACCTGCCACCCTACCCGTCTACCTACTGACTAAGCAACTAAGCAATTTTAATGTTATATCCATTGGGAACATTTTGAAACATGATCTGTATCCAGTTTAATTGTGTTTCAGTTAGGCAATTGTTGAGGGTTAGCCTACTTTGTAATTCGTCTATTGTGTAGAAATATTGACCAAATGACAACTTTGCTTGGAAGCCCCCTCTCCTCGGGAGGTATACACTGCTAGACACAAGGGATTCATACCGGTGATCGCGTCTTTAGTTCCCCACATCTGATCGCTGTAATTCGGAGTGTGAATATCTATTGAATATCCAATATCTGACATCACCGCAACCTGCTTGGAGGAAGGTCTCGCGCACTTTGGACTAGTTGTAACAAAGGTATAAATGGCAAATGTAGCAATGTAAAAGTAGATCAAAAAGCTCAAAAATATAACTACTTTTTTACTCATGTGCATTACTTGAAACACATTACCAGCCACCACTGGTGATTGGCTTCTATAGTTCCTCTTCAACAGACTGAAAAAAATCCTTAAATGCATTATGAATTTCCAAAGGTTCTACCTGAATTTGTTGGGATCTGGGGGATTTAATGGGATGATGATATCTGATGTAACTGGTGTGCTAGTAGCTTACTGCATAAGTGGAGCATAAGTTAGGTAGTCAAACTCTGCCTGTAAGGAGAGACGCTCCTTGTATCTCTGGGGATCGGGAGGTAGCATACATGTTACCAAGTTGAGATATTTGTTGCGCCAACTTTTTTTTCTCATATCCTGTGTAGGAGATTATCTCCCCCTGATATAGGCCTTTAAAGTAGTGTGAAGACATGTCAGGGAGTGTTAGGAAAAGACATTTAAAAAAGGCATCATCATCAAAATTAGCCAAAACCACGCGAGTATGATGTAATATCTTGCTACGTGGTATCGGGTTACGGGTAATTGAGCCCTTTACAGTTAAAACTGGTGAATTTATTCCCCATTTGAAAATGCTGTTAAATTAGGTTGGGTCATAGCTAACAATTGTGTTATATAAAAGCAAGAGTGATAGTCTGCAGAAGCTCTCAAAACAGATACCTGACTGATGGAAAAAGAATAAAAACATAAATAACACACAATAAACACAATACAAGTGCACAGTATTAAATGTGCTTATAACTGGGCCATATATACACACTTAAACCTCAAAGGCGCATAAGAGCAATCTTGTTAAAGGAACAAGCAGCACAAACTTGCAACATCAAACAATTGACCAAGTCATTTAAGATTGCCTTTCAGTGGCAAGTCGGTGGCTGTCAACCCTGGGCCTCCAGGAAGAGGTTCCACCCCAGTGGAACCCTTGTGTCTCGGCCATTGGTTTTGGAGGCTTTTCATCCTCCACCTCATGACTCTCCCCAAGCAGCCAGACTACACTCACTTGCTGATATTTGTACAGCAGCTGGCTGGGCTTCGTCCCTTACATTCGCCAGGTTATTTTGCCTAAACGTGGCATCATCATCTGTGGCCTCCTCTGTAAGTTCGAACTGCAGTGTGTCAGGATGTGTTTGCCCCACTACCTCCCTTCCTGACTTAATTTGCTATGCTGTTGACCCATACAGTAGCATGTTGACCAAATTAAATAGAATAAATGGTTCCAAAAAGTAACCTTGGTTCTATGAACAGAGGTCAACATGCCACTCTGCTTGGTCAGTTGGGGAATTCCATGGCCACCAGTCAGCAAAAGAGAATGTGCATGCGGACACAAAGCCTATTTATAGCAGGTGAAGGTGCAATTTGCTATTCAGTCTCCTACACAGATCATCCTTGGTGAGGATGACCCATACAGTGGCTTTTTGACCTTCATTCATAGAAAAGAGTTTACCTTATGTAACCATTTGTTTTCTCAGGTAGAATATCTCCATAAGGAAACAGAAAACAAGGCGTAACTCCAACCTTTGCAGTTGTTGGTTTCCAGCCAAGGCTCTGTGCCATCTCCCCCAGTTCTGCTATAACATAGTAGGACTGCTGGATCCAAGATTAAGTCAACACCAAATGCAGACCACCAAATGTCCCCGGCTTCCCTGGGAATTTGGAGACAACTTGGCACTGTTTCTGTCTGGAGAGGACCAGCAAGCGTCAAGACACACCAACTACCAATGCAGCAGTGTATGACACACTAAAGGCTGCGCTGGCAATATGCCCCCAGCCAGGGGATATACCAAGGCCTACAGGTGACTCACCCAATTCAGCTACTCCCTGTCTCTATGTCACTTCATGTTAGGTACATGAGGGGGTGGAGGCTCATTTCATCCCTGTGAAGATTGGAGGAAGAGATACAGAGGCTCTCCTTGATTCTGGTAGCAGAGTGACCCTAGTGAGACTAGAATATGGTGGAGACCCCGCAGAAGGCACCGTGGAGGTTGCCTGTGTCCACAGAGATGTCAAAACTTACCCCACAGTCATCGTCTGTCTCCAGAAAACTGGAAAGGTTTCTCCCCATTCGGGCTGCTGTAGCATGATAGCTATGCTATGGTTAATAAATGTTAATAGAACACTTCCTCTATCCAATGCTACAAGGCATTGCATAGATTCCTGCGAGGCTGTGACAAAAGACAAAATTAATATTTGCCATGAAAGGTTATCAGGCATTGCGGATTTCAATATTGAAAGGGAGCGACCGATTCTTAATGATGACTATGCCCATGTCTACATACGGATCTACAGCCTTACATTCAAGTTACAATCCCAGCCCAGCCTGGGACTTAATGGATGATAATGATAATAAAAATAATAATAATATTTATAATAGACATTTATATAGTGCTTTTCTAAATACTCAACGTCGCTTTACAAGACAAAACAAAACAAAACAATAACTAGGTTGAGACAAAACTAACAATACTGGAAAAAAGTGGTTCTTGTGGTGATGAAGGAGGTAGGATGGGCCTTGTTGTTGAGAGCTTTGTAATGGTGAGAATTTTGAATGTAAAAAAAAAAGGATGGCTACCCCAGTGGAACCCCTTCCTGGAGGCCCGGGGTTGACAGCCACCGAGTCCATCATCGTGTGGGCCCACTTTCTGCATCGCAAACCACTGCTGCAGTGGGCACATATGCAGCAACCCCAGTGGCACGGCCTGGGCAGCTGTGGCCATCAGGCCGAGCAGCCTCCAGCCACTCTTATCACACACAGTATCACAGCGAACTGTGATAAGCTTTCCATAATGACCTTTAAATCCGTCCCTTTAGAGCAGACTCTACTGTTCTTTACAATTGTATGGGGTGTAACATTCCACAAAACTCATGTTTTTTAACAATGGGAACTGTCCAATATTTGGAGACTTGAACACTAAGTGTAAGTGTGTTGTTGACTATTATCTAACAGTCGACTGAAGTTAGATAATATACTATATACTAATATCCTGTACTAATGTACTGTGTACTAATATACTCGGTACTAATGTACTCTATTGCGTAATAAAATGTTAGTGAATTGCCATAAACCAAACTTTACGTGTTGGTTTTAACATGATAGCCTACTGTTAGACAACTATGTGAATGTATAACAAGAACAGAAGATGTAATTTTTTTCAGCTTCAATGTTTTCTTCAATTATGTTGCTTGTCTGAGGCCACTTTGTTGTTTTGTCTTTTTTGACACTGTATTGTCTGAGGTTGTTTTGCCTGACTCTGATGCCGTTTTGACGATGCAGTATTGTACTACAACTGAGACCTGACATACTTTTCCCCCCGTGATCTGAAACCTTTTTGTCTGATTCTGACACCACACTGCCACACACCACACACTATGAGATCTGATGCTGAGGTGTCTGACGATGTCCTAATATGTACACCGTATGGTTGGCTGAGACAAAAACATAGGACTTAGGACTTTACACCTGTTCTTTCTGCATTATGCTATTATTTTTGTAACAGTGACAAAAAGGCATAGACCACTAAAGATCATAGAAGACAAACTAACACAGCCATCAAAACATGATGTTGGGTTCACTGGCGCTTAAAAACACCCCTCCATATCCCTATTTAGTTTTGAATATCAGGATGCTTCACTCAGATAAAGCAGCTGCCAATCTGGTTGTAGCAACTGACTGAGTTATAATGTGTAACTTCTATCTTGAACCAACTGTAGACACACACATCCCATTGATTCAAACCAAACCATGTGATGTCACAGCCCTCTTTACAATATCCTGGAGGATTGTGAGAAGGCAAGCATCCAAATTTTCCAAGCCCAAGCTCAAAAGTATTGAAATGATAAAGCGGTGATGAATGATGAACAGCAGACGAGTTTTAAGTGAGCTGTCTGTCTGCAATGACACCATACCCACTAGAAGCATAAAGTATGTCACTATTCAATGTAAGGTGGGGTTAGTGGAACCAGGGTGGAGCTGAGAGTCTGAGGAATGCTTTGTACCAGAGCAACCTGTCAATCAAGGCAGACAAGTCCCCAATGTACCTCTTAACCAAGCACTAACAGCATTTTAATAATACAATGATTGAAGGAAACATAACATGGTACGCATTTCAAGATAGATAATCAGACCTTCACATGAAAAAATGTATTGACTCCTTAACAACTGGAGTCTTGTTGAATGCAGCATCTAGTTGCTATCAAAACATTTGATCATCTAAAGCTAATCATCAACTATCAGATTTATTTGCAGAGTTTTAAGCAACTGTAAATGTCCTGACCTGCCCTCAATTCTATCATTATTCTGACAGCTAATTCAACAATTCCAGAATGTCATGATTATGGATTCACCTAATTTGACTCCCATGCTCATACAAGTAACTGTTCATACAAGTAACTGACTGAAAGTTAACACTTTCAGTCATCATCATCATCACAAAACCAAGGCTTTCCCTTCCTCCCTTATTAAATGTACATTTAATATTAAATGGTATTAAATGTACATTTAATAGGGGATCTATCCACTCTATCACACCGCAGAGTAAATCTCCTAGAAACATAACTAGCCAGCAGTTACTTCAATGTCAGTAGAACAGTTTTACACAATGTCCCTTTCAGTTAGTTGCTGACAAGTGCAACGAGGGGGAGAACATGACTTCGACAGAAGTACTTTCTTGGTCCTGTGAGACTTTCAGCTCCTCCTACTTTTATCAAATATATGCAAGAAAAAAACAGAGTGAAGGGGGGAGGGAGACAATCCTCTAAAACTGGCAGAACAGGTTCCTGCATGCAGGTGTGTTCGTGAAAACAGTCGTGTGTCATACCATGGTGAGGCGTGGTGCACATAATTGTCTCATCTGTGTGTCTGATGGCCCATGCGCACAGAGATATGGCAGCACAGGAATGCTGCTGGTGTGTGTGTGTGTGTGTGTATGCGTACGTGTGTGTGTTTTTGGATTTCGTTGTCAGTTACTTTGCAGCCTGTCATCAATCGTGTGATTATCATTATGCTCTATTATAAAACATTTCATATCCAAACTGTACGCCATTGAATCAGCAACTTAATACCAATGTAAGTGTAAATGGCCTTTGTGACATTATAATAAAAGCCTTTTTACTGCTATCCTCACTAGTTACCAAGGGTGGAGTCACTACAGCTTGGAAACACAACATCCCAGCTCTTGGATAAACACACAAATTTACATATCTGAAATGTGTTCTTAGTTAGCCACTCAGTCCTTCATTGCATAGATGTCAATGTGTCCATTTAGAAAGAAACAAGGGAACTTTGTGCTAATACAATGTGTCAGCCATGGATCCATTTATGTTGCTGTTTACACTAGAGTAGACTATGTATTTGTGTGTGTGTGTGTGTGTGTGTGTGTGTGTTTGCATGCATGCATATGGGTAGGTGTGTTATGTGTATGAGGGGACATATAGGCCATAATTCAAACTTACCTCTCACACACACTACTGAATACCTCTCATACACACTACTGAAAATGAAACCTCTCACACTCACTAGTGAAAACCTCTCACACATACTAGTGAAAACCTCTCACCCATACTAGTGAAACCCTCTCACACATACTAGTGAAAACCTCTCATACACACTACTGAAAATGAAACCTCTCACACTCACTAGTGAAAACCTCTCACATACACTAGTGAAAACCTGTTAGCCTGTAAACATAAGGCCGGTGTTTGGAAGCATACTAATAATATGTAAAATTCATAAATAGTCAACTTAAAGCAGGAAATAATACAAGTTAACCAAAGGCATTCATAAAATC
>OMNR01100221.1:2907-14516 GCA_900303205.1 Mora moro
TGCATTTTAACTAATGCACAAACTAGTGACTTGAATATTAAGACGCATCAGACGCTCCTTGGTAATATTTAGACGGGCACCGTCTTGCTTTTAGAACGTAGATTCCACGACAAAATCTAGAATGTTTTAGTATTAGAAGAACGCTGATACTGTTTACTGAGCTACATCTTTTTTTCCTCTCTCTCTCCAGGCACCTGATACATATATTTAATAATTTCCATTCAGTGTATTTAATTCTCTGTTTGTGTATGTCTGTGAGAGAAAGACATGGTTATATACAGTATATACAAAGAACACAGGCTGCCTTTTTGGCAGTAAAGACTAGGGTTGGGTACCGAATTTCGGTTCTGCCTATCGGTTCCTAAAAGAGATATAAATCTTTATTATTGCAAACAAATGCTATATGTCTGCAAGGACGTGGCGGCTACCTGCCATTTTCTTTAATCTGCCAGGACCTGGCTACGTCACGCATCAACGCAACAACGCAAAGCACCGAAGCACACGGTCAAAAGTGTGGCTTTATTATGCAAAAGAAAGCGACGACACGGCCAAGTGCAGTAAATGTGGGAAATGCATTAGCTGCAAGGCAGGTTGCACGTCAAATCTCACCGAACATCTAAGGCTGCACGGCATCCATTTAAAAAAATGTACCGTGTTTGATGTCTTGCGGTCTCCGAGTGCGAGCGTGTCCGCCAGCGCGAGCTGTTGTGTGCATGCATCTTACAAGCAACAAGCAGCTCAAAATGTTATTATTGTTAAAAGAATAAAGATGTTTTTGTTATCTAAACATTTGACCTTTTTTTTTTTACCATATTGGAACCGAAACTCGGAACCGTTAAGAACCGGAATCGATAAGCAGAACCGGAACCGGAACCGATAAAATTCAAACGATACCCAACCCTACCGCCAGTTCCCTCATATTTGTAGTGCGACACAAACCAGAACTCAAATCCTATCATTTTAATGGAGCAACACACACAGGTTGTGAATGTAACGTGGCCGTATATCTGTCCCGACATAGACATGTGCTTTGGGTTTAATATTTATTTAAGGCTTTTGCTATTCAATATGATTTGAAGCAGCATTCCACTGTTAATATAGTTACACAGTTCAGCCAAGTAAGCAATTACCATAAAACTTTAGGCCCAGGCTTCTATTTGCTTCAATCATTATTATTTTAGACAGTGAAAAAATAGCATAGATTACTATGTTTAAGGTAATAGAAGACGATGATAAAAGTCGTTGACCCAAACATTAAAAATCGATTATTGCCGCCATGAACGAATAATCGATTATTCTGACCCACCCCTACACCTTACATCTATTGAATCACAATATGGGAAATAAAAAACATGAGACATGTTACAGATACTGAAAAATATGTGTCAACAAAAGCTTACATTGGGATCCAGAGTCTCTTCATCTGCCCCATAGGCATTCTTGTCTTCCTGGTCATTGGTTTCCTTCTTCTGCTCCACAGTCTCTTTAACTTTTGCCTCCTTCTCAGCTGTCTTCTTGTCAGCTTTCATTCGTCTCTTAAGCTCACTGAACAAAGCAAATACACAATATACAGCCAATGAAAAGATGCACATAGCCATTAACAGGCAGCTTTGTGTAGACCTTGAGTGGTTTACTCAGGATTGAACAAGACTTGACAAAAATGCCTAAAATGTGCATTTGAATACAAGCATGCAACTAACTGGAATGGGAGAGCTCATTTGGTATGGTGACAAAAGGCTGGTTGTTTTTCTCATTGGAATGGAAAAGCCACCAACCTTTTGTCACCTCTCCACCGATTGCTGTGAATTAGAGATGGGATTGAAGCTGAGCAGGGAATTGCGAATCTAAACCCATTTCCCCTGACCCCAATGGCTTGGCACAACTGCTGCCTTGCAACTGTCACCAGTGAAAACAACATGGCAGCTACAGCAGTCAGTGGACAGACCTAGAGAGACAGACATATACATTTACAGTAAAGCCATCATTGGCCAATGATGGACGATTCCTTTTATTGTGAAAGGAAGTCATAACTGTTATAATAACCTGGAGTACAATAGATAACAACGAATTGTACAATGGTATATATATTTTCCTTGGAATTGTGTCAAATATTGAAGAGGGAAGAAATGAATCCGTATGCTAATCATAAGATTAATGATTAATCCAGTCATCTAGGGAAGTAAGGAACAGAAACAGAAACAGAAAGAGAAAGAATCACTAGGGGTTAAACGACACTTTACCAAACACTCGGACATAAGGATTTGTTCCCCATCTAATTGTTAAGTCGGTGCTGACGGAGGCCTATACAGGCTTTGAATAATGAAACGAACTGACTTGTAGCATTTGTACAGGCTGCAGAGCACCACTCAACTCTGTCTCATGCCTTATGCCTTCACCTGATGCAATAGAGGTTAAGGCGTTCTTCAAGTCCGTTGCCTGTATGCTACCCATATCAAATGCAACGTAATTGATAGCACATGTGTTAAATAGTCGCACATGCGTGTATGATTGATATAGGCGAGTAAAAACAAATACTTTTTGCTGAGTTTCTCTCCGTCCGCCGTTGTCACGTCTGCCATCTTCTTGATGATGCGTTCAGAAAGGCCAGCGCGCACGCTTCAAAACAACGCGATACTTCGATGGGGCGTTCAAGTACTCCCGGAAAACAGACCGTTTTATTTATCACAGCACACACATGGCGTTCATTTGCCCTGTATCACACACATGGCGTTCATTTGCCCTGTATCACACACATGGCGTTCATTTGCGCAGTTCTGATTATTTATTGCGCTTTTGGACTTGGAACTTGGACTGGCAAATGTACATTGCCAAAGCAAAGCACAAGCACAGTGCAAATTAAGTAATGGCGAGGAAAACCATTTCCTGGAACTGGGCCAAATAATAAGCCTTTATCAGAGTCATACCCCTATCCCTCTTCTTCGAGTGCCCCTCGCTTCTCCACTTCCCATCGGAACGGAGTTACAACGGGTGGTTGAAATCTTCCCCTATGAAATTGGACAAGCCCCCAAGAGCCTGATACGTCATCAGTAGTCGCCGATGGCGGCTACGTAACCAGACGCGCCGAGTTTGTTGCCGGACATAATTTAATATGCCATCTTCCGCTGTGGTGATGCCTATATATGTATATATAGGTGTGTGTATATATAGGCCTATATATGTATATATATGTGTATGTATATATGTATATATAGGCATCCTTCTGCGGTTGTCAGCAGCACATCGGAGAGATGTATCCCGCATACTATACGGTGACCAGACGTCCCGGCTGGCCCCGGTGTCAAGCTGGGTGTCCCGACAAATATCTGCAAAACACTAAATTGTCCCGGTTTTCACCACAATAATAATAATAATAGTATACTTGCTTTACTAGCGGCGTGGCGCGGTGAACTAAAGACGCGACCGGCTCTCAAGCTCTCAAGCTTTTTGTTATGCTTGTTGTCTATAATACATTGAAACGACATTAAACTAAGATAATATGATGGCTATCATAATTTTAAAATCTTTAATAACGAAGATGTTTTCTTTTGTTGCTTGTGCAGCGTTCGGCACCATCTTGCCGACCTTCGAGAAGATCTGAAAAGCCTCCGTGTGAAGGGACGTGTCGCCCTCCCACTTCGCCCTGCCCCTCCATACCAGCCACAGACACTTCGCCCTGCCCCTCCATACCAGCCACAGACACTTCGCCCTGCCCCTCCATGCCAGCCACAGACACTTTGCCCTGCCCCTCCATGCCAGCCACAGACACTTCGCCCTGCCCTGCCCCTCCATGCCAGCCACAGACACTTCGCCCTGCCCCTCCATGCCAGCCACAGACCGTGTAAAACAACACGTTAACGTGCAGCACGGAGGGGGAGGCTGTGTGGGATTGGGAGAAGAGTTGCGTCAGCGGGGATTCTAAATGCCTGATTGTCACGTAAGTCACGTCTTAAGATAGTTCCAGGAACAAGGATGCAATATTTCCCCATTCTTATTCATTTTGGAAACAGACTTGTTGGCAATTCTTATAAATTCTTATAACAAACTGAATGTTTGATGATTTATAAGTCAACTGGCTGATGTCACCACCATCTTCTTAAAAAAGTTAGAACAAATCCCCGTCTTTGGGTTAATTGATATGTTTTCGAAAGCATCAGGTTTAACACAAAAAAATGCATACTATAAATGTGAATTAATGGCCATACATGATTGCAACCTCATAAAGGCTTATGATATTCATATCAAATCTTCTGTGAAATATCTATCTATAACCAGATGCAAAATCAGCGAAACCTTAAATATACAAGACAAAATTATTGAATGTAAATCGAAGCTGAATATGTGGTTGCAAAGGGAATGTACACGCATAATTTCACCCCACGTCAACCCCCCATTTGGAACAACAGATATATGTTATGTAATGGTCTGATCTAATATAATGATCTCTCTACTTACAGCATTGGATGGATAAAATGATCTGGTCAATAACCCATCTAAGTAATGATCAGGGATACTGGCTATCTTATGAAAGCTTCTGCTCGACATACGGCATAGTTTGCACGCATGCTCAGTTTGATAGAGTGATCAAAGCAATACCTGCTTCAGTTAGACTTGTATTGACTTGTGTCCAAAACATAGATAAACAGTCATGTGTGATTAATTTACCTGTGCTTCGTTTTAATGGTCATGACTTTTTGGCTGAGACAAATTCAAACAAATTGTTATGTAATCACCTGAACAACATAATGTACCCAATACGATCAAATTGGAACTCCATCATCCAACTATTTTCAGAATCAGACATTAAGAAATGGAGATCTAACTATCTTACTTATCCTGTAAGCCCCAAGACAAAAGAAGTCCATTTCAAAATTCTGAACAATATTTATCCATCCAATGATCAGCTAAGACTGAGATTTAATGTTGATCACAATAACTGCATCTTTTGTGACACTGAAATTGAAACTACTGAGCATCTGTTTTTCCACTGTATATACTATGGTATTCTGGGAGGATTTTCAGGACTGGCTGTCAACCAAAATCGACTTGCTCCTCTCACAGAAGAAAATAATGTGTTTGTATTAAAATGAAGGACATTTTGAGTGACTTGATACTGAACAACCTGATACTTAATTTTTCCTGATAATACCTGATAATTTTTCATCCACGCAGCCAAAAGGAGGAAAATTAAACCAATTGTTTCTGTGTTTAGAAGGGACCTTGTGAACAATCATCTCAGTGCCTTAAGACTAATGAAAGGAAAAAATGCAAAGTCTCTCTTCAGAGCTTATGAAGAACTGAAAATATATGATGACCCCTAGAGCAACTATGGAAATATGCACTCATTATTTTATTTTTGTTACGATTGTTTTTATTGTATTTTATTTTCTACTCTATTATGTTTATTTTATTATTATTTATATAATTGAAGTCACCACCTTTTTATTTTATTTTATATAATTTATCTTTCTTATCTAATGTGCCTTGATGTTTGTTAATGAATTACATTCAATAAAAAAAATAAAAATAAAAATATTTAAAAATTTGTAGTCAATAAATGCATTGATTTACAATATTTATATAGCACACTGACATGTGTATGTAGTTACGTCAATATGTATTTTTTATTTTTAAAGTAAAATTTGCTAATATTTGAGGATTAGTGTGAACAGCTAGCGTTATCTACCTTGTTGACATTTTAGGCTAACGTTACCTTGGTTAAAGAGCGTGTTGCTGTTTATTGCTTTGAATTCATTATTATTATGTTCTTTGAATTCATTATGTTCTTAAACTTTCCCTTCTTAAAGGGGAAGGGAAGGAATGTTTCAAAATTCTGATTAGATACATTTTCTACCATTTCTTTCATTGATGGTGGTTTCAGTAATCCCATGGTAACTAACGACCTAGGTTATCGTAATTACCTAATGACTAATGTAATCTTTATGACTTTCAGATAGGATAGAAGGAGACCGACAGGTGACTATCAATGATTGCCAACTGACAGCACAATGGGTTAATGGACTAGCAGCAGCATGATGATGATGTTGAGTGTTTTGTCTTAGGAAATCCATTGCAAATAAGTGGAATCAAATTCATCTTTCTGATTACAATTCTTATGCACCCCTGCACTTATTAATCAGAATCAGAAATTGTTTTATTGCCAAGTCATTTTTACATTACAAGGAATTTGCTTTGGTCTGTCTGGTGCAAACAATAAACAAACAAGACTAGGTTGAAACCTAGTATGTGGCTGGACCGTATACCGGCCAATGGGGAAACACCAGAACTCTACCAGCCAATGGTGTAACTCTATCCCTCCTACCGACCAATGGTGTAACTCTATCGCTCAGCAACTGTGTCACTCAGTTTCTAGGGCTGGCCTCGCCTGCTGCGATCCAGCCAAAAATAAGGAAGTAGAGTAAGAAAAACAAACAAAGTACTGCGAGTCAATAAACATAATGTAAGTATAAAATAGAGATATTTACATTACAGATGAGAAGAAATACAATAAAATAAAATAACATGTGTAACATATGTACACATATGTACATATATACATAATATGTATTCAAATTCAACAACTTTATTGTCCACTTTTTGCTTGCAAAAGGCAGAGATTTCTCTTTGGCTTGCATGTGCAGAAATCTATTAAAGTGAAGGTGAACCCCCCTGTTCCAGCTCGAAACACTGAGATTAAAAAAAAAAAAGTTTTAGGATAAGAGTTCTTGGAAGGAGGGGTGAGGTGTTATCCCCATAGTTACGACCCATCTTTGTGTTACCTTTTTTTTTTTTTTTTAAAGCTAGTACCTGTAATGAATGAAAGTTGGTCCAGGAAGTCCTCTCATTTCATTACCTGACACAGTGCCCATGTCTAATAGAGTAGGATGTATGCGGAAGCTTTTAGTGAGAGTGGTTGTTGTACATGTGATGGACTAATACAAATACACAGAAGAATTAACTCATGACGTCGTCTCATTCTGTTATGAGAATATTCATTATGTCAATAAGATAGACATCAAAAACTCCTTTAGTTATCAAGGAATAAATCTTGAGAAGGAACGCAGAGTGGGGGATCCCTCCTTCCAGGGATGGTTAGGAGTGCAATGGGTGCCATAATTGACAAACATTTTAAGTACAATTTAAAAAATGGAAAATTAGCATTGTCCATGGTAATCGTGTTGGCTGGTGAGCACGCTGGTAGCTGTCAGGTGGGATGGCTAGGCATCCAGTCATGATCACAGCAACACACTAAAGATGGGACAGGGTGGACAAGGAACATATAGGGAACCTCTAATCTAGTACCAATCGGCAGCAGGGGTAGGCTAGTGCAGGTCGATTTAGCCATAATGAGAGCTGAGGGACACTCCCAGGAGCCAAATGAGAGAGTAAAGAGGTAGGTTTAAAGTTTGGATTTTAATTTTTCAGCAGAATCAGCTTCCCTGATTACAAGTAGCAGACTGTTCCACAAATAGGGTGCTTGACAAGAGAACGCTTTGTTTCCTGCTGATTTCTCTTTTTTCTTTTGGAATTGATAGCAGGCCAGCTCCTGAAGACCGGAGGGGCAGAGAAGGACAGTAGGGGATAATAAGGTCCTTCAGGTAGGATGGTGCTAATCTGTGCAGGATTGTATAGGTAAGTAGTAGCACCTTAAAATCTGACCTGGCATTAATTGGGAGCTAGTGGAGGGAGGAAAGAATAGGAGTAATGTAGTCAAATTTTCTGGCTCTAGTTAGGAGTCTAGCAGCGGCGTTCTGCACAAGCTGGAGGCTTTTCATAGTAGAGTTGAGTAAACCAAAGAACAGTGCATTACAATCATCTAGCCTAGACGATATGAATGCATGGATGAGCATCTCTGCATCCGCTGCAATTACATTGGTCTGATTTTAGCAAGATTAAAGAATGCAGTTCTGATAATACATTTTACAAGATGATCAAAATAAAGCATAGGGTCGAACAAGACGCAACAAGAGCCCTCAAAGCACAGTGTGACGTCTTTAAATTGTGTTTATTGTTGCTTCGGTCGATGATTATCAGTTCCGTTCTCCCTGTGTTAAGCTGCAAGTAGTTTTGGGACATCCATCCTTTAATTGCAATCAGGCAAGATTCAACCTTTTGGATTTGTTTGATCCAATAGGAATGTAGATTTGAGTGTCGTCAGCATGACAGTGAAAGCTAATTCCATAGGTGCGAATAACATCACCAAGAGGAAGTATGTAGATTGCAAATAGCAGTGGACCAAGGACTGACCCTTGGGGAAGACCAAAGCTTAGGTTGCAGTGTTTCGATTTGGAATCTTCACAAAGAACAAATTGCATTCTCTTTGTGAGATAAGATCTAAACCAGAGAATAGCTGAGTCTTTAATGCCAACATAGTGTTCGAGACAATCAAGAATAATGCTATGGTCAATTGAGTCAAAGGAGGCACTGAGGTCAAGCAGCACCAAGCAGGGAGCTTATATGCTGTCCATGGTAAGGAGAATATAATTTACCACTCTGTTCACAGCAGTTTCAGTGGAATAGAAAGTCCTAAACCCAGACTGAAAGGGTTCAAATAAGTTGTTTGTCATCAGATGATTGATGGTTTGGTTAGCTACAATTCTTTCCAGTACTTTAGAAAGGAAAGGAAGGTTAGAGATGGACCAATAGCTGCTGAGTACTTCAGGGTCTAGGCCAGGCTTCTTGAGTAGAGGTTTAATCACAGCAGTCTTAAAAGTAGAGGGAACTGTTACAGTAGACAGGGACACGTTCATGATGTTGAGCATAGCAGGTCCAACTGTTGGGAAGAGTTCTTTAAGAACTTTGGTAAGGAAAGGATCTGGCATACAGGTAGTGGGTTTAGATGCCTGTGTTAGTTTTGCAAGTTCATCCAAGGAGATTGTGCTGAACTGCAGGAGGATTGCTTCAGGTGGGACACATGGTGCTGCTCTTGGAGGATGTTCAAAGAATTCCAAGAAGTTGCTTACCGAGAGGGAGGAGCCCACTTTCTGAGGTTCTTTTTTGTTCCTTTTACAGTGTCAAAGAGAAACCGAGGGTTGTTTTTGTTTAAATGAATTACACTGGAGAAATAGGCATTTCTAGAAGTAGTTGATGCCGTTTTGTAGCTGAGCAGGCTGTTGTGCCATGCAAGATGATGGATTTCTTTTGTCGAACGCCATTTGCGTTGTAGTATTCTGCAGCAGAGTGTCTTCATTGAACCATGGCACTGATCTTTATGTATTCACTTTTTAACAATAAGAGGAGCAGCAGAGTCAATGGCTGCAGATAAGGCAGTGTTGAAGTCATTAGTGAGACTATCCATGGAGCCCCTATAGTCAGAGAGAGGAGCAAGTGACAGGGGTAACTTATCTACCCTGGCTGCAGTAGTTGTAGGGGTGATACGACAGCAGCTATAAGTAGCCTGGCGGTCATCACGGGGGCAAGATACCACCACCTGGAAAGTGAGCAGAAAGTGGTCAGATAAAGCTGAGGTATAAGGTGAGACAACCAAGTCGGAAATTTCAACACCATGGGTCAAAACAAGATCCAGCGTGTTTCCATCATTGTGGGTAAGATGCTGGACAGTCAGATGGATTATTCACATGAATGTTGAAATCCCCAAAAGGGAAAACATTGTCAGAATATGTAACAAGATGTAACAAGAAGAAAATTCAGAGAACTGAGTATGAAGGGAGTTGGGCTTTACACCTCAAGACAGTATGAAGCAGCGCCACAATACTAATAGGTGGAGGTGTACTACAAAGCTCCAGTTGACAGTCGCTGCTGTGACCAATATTAAAACATGAAGTGCCTCACAGTGTCAGCATTATGTGCTACATCACCCAAGCTAACTAGCTTGTTTAACCCATTCAGTGTTCTAGACTGTGCAACGTTGGCGAGTATGTTCCTAGCAGGTTCGCTAATCGCCTGCATCCCAGTGTGCTGTAAGTGTGTTGTGTGTTATAATGAGCAATGTTATATATGATATGTATAGCGCCACACACCGTGGCATTATACTATATTGTGTCCGAGAAGCCTCTCTTGGATGTGGACATCAAAATCCGCCGCTACCCAGACGGAGCTCCACACACACCTGGCCACCAGTATCCCATCGTCGTGGCGTCGAAGTGTATCTGAAAAGGCACTTCGATGTCACAAAAAGAACGCCACCTGCTTTTGGAGCATAAAGGGTTCATTAAAACACATCACATCCAGACAGTACACATTGAAGTGTAACCCTCTGTTTCAGCTAGAATTAGAACACTGGGACATTTAAAAAAAAAAAAATTGGGCTCAGAGTTCTAGGAAGGGGGGGTGTAGTTCTTCACATCCCCCACTCGCTCGACAAGCTTTACAATGATGGCCGCCGGCCAGGAAACGTCCGGACATCGAAACTGAAAGTGAAACGCATAGCAGCTTATAGCGCTGCTGTGGTGGTGGTGTATTGAAAAAAAAAACATCACACGTCTCCATAGCAGCGTATGCACTTTGAACGTTGTTAGAAGGATATTGGATACTCCAACAGATACTCACGCTCTGAATTAGCGTTGTGACGCAGTGAACTGACACCGGTTGGCGGACACTGGCAAAACAATTCTATAAAAAGTCTTATTTATCTAAAGATATATTACCATGTTTTAAAAAAATATGTTGGGTTCACTGGCACTTTAAAAGTCACACCCACGCGATCAAAATTAATGTTCAGCTCAAGCTTGTGTTCTGTGTGTGTGTGTGTGTGTGTGTGTGTGTGTGTGTGTGTGTGTGCGCGCACGGCAGGCTCACATGGGCACCCTCCTCGCCCTCTTACAACTGCTGCTGCTGTTGTCTGCAGCGGCCTCATGGGGGGGGGGCAGGGGTGCGACTTTGATTGCAGTGAGACTTCGGGAATGGAGGTTTATAATGATCGCTGAGTGTTTCCCACTCTGTATACCCGGTGTGAAACGGTGATGACATTACTACTTGGATCAGCGTGGTACAGAAAACTGTGAAACTGATTCATCACTTGCTCAAGGTCACATAATACAAGGCTGGGAACTCAATTGCATCCAAACTCACTGCTTACCGAGCAGTATGGCTCTGTATTGCTTCAATAGATACGTGTGAATGTGTTTGACTTGAGGGTGGGTTTTTCCTTCATTTTAAAGATCTATACAGCACGACGGCTGAGAGACACTGGAATAATCGATGACGGCTAAAAATAACGCTGAGCCACAATTTGTCGACGGCGATTGCGTCAAGTCACCACTTCTCACTCAGAAATGATGATTCTTTGTACAAACAAACCCATGCCACCGGGGGCCCCGTTTCACGATGCTGGATTTCCAGGTTTAACCGGACGTCCAAAGTCAGAATTCAGGGGAAGCCAAGAGTTGTCCTGTTTAAGATTAGACTACTCTCAGTTCAGTTGCCATGCTGTGAGCCTAACCTAGAGCCTAACCTAAACCTGGTACCTAGCAGGTTAGCTCCGAGATAACTCCGCCCACAGCTGCAGTGACGACGTGATCTATCGTTTCCTTGGTCTAGATCAGGGGTGTCAAACTCATTTTAGTTCAGGGGCCACATACAGCCCAATTTGATCTCAAGTGGGCCGGACCGGGCCGGGGGGGGGTGTTGGTTGGCTATCACCGTGTAGACAG